>JABYPW010001912.1:0-13097 GCA_016880775.1 Phymatotrichopsis omnivora | reverse complement strand
AAAAAAAAAAAAAAAAAAAAAAAAAAAAAAAAAAAAAAAAAAAAAAAAAAAAAAAAAAAAAAAAACGCCGTTTCCCAACCCAATCATTCCCTCCATACATTGTCTCTCATTCTATATCGCCATTTGCGAACTTTGTGCTCCTCCACATTTATTCGACGCCGACACTTTCATCCACCTTCCTCAAAAAGCTGCTGACCCTAGCTGTATCAACTTCTGCAGGATCGCTTTCCACTGCCTGAACCAATCCTTCAAGTAAAGAATCGATCCGCTCCTCCTCGACACCTGTACATAACGACACAACCCTCCTAAACTTACTCTCCAGATCAGAACTACGATCGTGCAATTTGGCAGCGACATCTTGGAGCGCTTCCTCATTTGCCTTATATGACTGAACCCTCGCGCGCAAAATGCTCACGGACGGAAGAGATTTAAGATACTCTCTCTGCTGTGAAGTCAAAGTTCCATTTCCAGTAGGAACATGGAGGAGCTCGGGCTTCGCAACTTTGTAAGGAGAGTCGGGATTCATATCGTCTATGTCACCGTTGACGAGATTCCTCCTGTTTTGGCTTCCGAGAGAAAACTTTTCAGCGAACCGTCTGTTCTCTTCCTCGATTGCTCGCCGAAGGTTCTGGCAGTGCTGTTTCAGCTCACCGTGCTCACGACTCTTTTGGCGCAGTTGATTCATCTTCTCGCGTTCTTTTCCGAGCTTCAAGGTGACTTCGCGGAGCTGATTGAGCGTTGCGGTTACTTGGTCTTGTTTTTGCTCGATTTCTTGTTGGAAATCTTTCTCGACACCGGCAATAATTTCTTTCATTGCTAATCATACCGAAGGAGATGTTAGTAATTTCTTTGAGATCCGAATTACAGCGTTGGAACGGCTATATACTTAGGCGAGTTCAAGTGACTTACAATTCACAATATCCTGCCTCTTCTGTACCACTGCAGGTGGTACAATCCAACTCGGTTCTCTTCCCCTCGGCATCGGTGCCGGTTCCCCTCCAATTCCGAAGTCGATCGGTCTCAAACCAGCTCTATTAGGAATACTCGAATCTGCACCGACCTCCAACAGTTGTTGAATGATGCTCTTGTTTCCTATCCTAGCGGCAATATTCAACGCAGTATCGCCGCTCTTATCTCGAGCATTGACAATCTCCGTGATAAATCGTGCAAGATTCATCACCTTCGGCCCACCAGTACGTTGGCTTGTGGAGGAGGCGCCATATTTTGCAACGAATTCAAGAAGGCAATGAAGGTAATATCTACTATCTGCACTCCGGCCCTTCATACCAGATTTCACCGCAATGTGATGCAAAATCGTTCTCCCATTATTATCGGCGATGGGTATTGTGGGGTGAAGTAAGTTGAGGAGCTGCGGGAAGGATGACTGGTCGTAATTATTCGTAACAAAGCAGCCGCGTACCAAGGCAGTTTCCCCCGCATCATTAACTCTGTATATCGAGGCGCCTTTCGTGATCAAAGCTCTGAGAAGCGGTACACGAGCCAGAGAAGCAGCCCAGTGAATTGCTGCACTTCCCGAGGCATCCAGAGGTATGTCGATTTGCTCTGGGGTCAAGGAATCAAGGTGTAATAAGGGATTGCTGTCGTTCTCCTGAATAAAGACATTCATGAGAACTTGGCGAACATGCTCCTCATTCGGCATGCTGACAGGATTGATGGGCGGCAGCGGTTTCGCGGGTGTGTCAAGCTGGCGGAAAAAATTAGGTGGCATGTCGTTTATCGGAGTCGTAGGACGAACTCGTTTTCGAGGTGGCTCATCCATTTCTTGTTGGGAGTCTACAAATGTAGCGTTTTGGGAGGCATAAGTTGAATCTGGCTGTACCTGAGATTGGGAAAAACTCTGTTCAGAGGCCATATTTGGAGGCCAAAACTCTTGACTCTGCGATTCGGGGCGAATGGTGCTTTGAGACAAAGTGGTTGGAGTGCCTCGAGGTGCGGGCGATTCCATCCTTGCACTCGCCTTGCTAAGGGCATTGAACGCATTCGTCACTGTTGCGGAAATGGGAGGAAATAAGGGTCCAGTGGAGCCATTGCTCTGGCTTAGGCTAGAATTGTACATTCTTTTGCGTTTAGCTGCCATCGCTTGTTCCTTGGTAGGTGTTGAGTCCGGACCACCGGCAGCTTGTACGTCGATGTTTAGCAACGGAGCAAGCAGCTCCTCAACTCCGTACGCACGGCAAAATTCTCGACCACGCTGAAAGTTGATCCTGGTGGGGACGGCATTAGCGAGTGATCCTATATGAATACAAAAATCTGTGACAGGTGTGGAGAGCATGTAAATACCATGTGCCCTGATATTTTCCGTATCCACCCTGAACCTTTTCATGCTCGCCTGGGATAATTTCTTTTTCAATAACTCTAGTGCGTTTACCTTTTTCTACGCCCGCTACTTTGAGGATTTGGGTTGCGTTTAGCCAGGAATCATGCCGGCGACGCATGACAGCAACGTTGTTTACCGTCATTTCAAATACAGATACTCCGGAATATACCGCCTACGAAGTTAAACAAAGGGCTCAGCATACGACCGTGCAAAGTTTGGCCAGATTCTTAGAGATACAGGTGAGAAGCCACGAAAATTGTGAGGAGCAGTGACTCACAGTATAAATGGTCGGAGCTGCGTTGTTGGAGTCCATGTTGCAAAACTGGGGGGGAGGAGGAGTTCCTTGGGGGGTGGATGCAACAGAAGTGTTACCAGCTGTAGCGAACGAGCCGACTGTGGACGGGGGCAGCAGGGAAGTTGAAGTGAGAGACGACGAGCCGCTGCGGTTGAACTGGGGAGGAGGCCTATTGGCAGAGGCCATCGCGAAACGTTAAAATTGGCGGATAGAGAGAACGAGAAGAGCTCACAAGAGACTGGAGATTGCAGAGCTCAAAGGCAGGACAGAAGAAGCGAGAGCGGTGCTGCGGGCGGGGTAGGAGAGGGGGTGGAGCAAGGAGCGGACAGTCCAGGGGAGGGGTGGAGCGGACAAGTCCAAGGGAGGGGTGGAGCGGAGTGGTTGGGGTGGAGGGCAGCTCTCGAACGTCTCCGGGACCAGAAAAACGGATGCTGACAAGACACGCAACGGCGACGATCGTCCCAGCCGTAGCTGCTTCCGGAGAATTTTGGAGCGACTACGAGGCGCGTAGGCTGAGCAGGGAGACGCGCACAGCTGGAATTGAATAGGGGAGGGAAGACGATGAGGGCAGAGGCTGAGGAGATGGATTTGTGCGTAGGCCGAGGATTGCAGGGAGACGTGTTTTTTTTGCTGGGCAGTGGTCGTGACGTTCGGGCTCAAGGGGGTCGTGTCACGGAACGTGATGTGGGATGTCGCGATCCGGAATTTTCAAATTGAAGCGAGGAGAGGCGAAGAGGGCCGCGGATTGGCTTGACTCTGTCCCCTTCGGGCATAGCGGTGTGTGACCGGCGCGGCTATGGTCCGTAGACAGGTTTTGAATGTTTAAATCACTCGGAATTTCGCTGCGAGTGCTCGTTACTTGCGTATGTATTCGGAATACGTACGCTGCTAACGATCGTCGTCTACGCTCCCACGCCTACCGAATGGGTGCGTACCGAAGGACATCTCTTCAGCTCATCAAGGCATCGACTCACGGAATGCAGTACGCGTTTTTTTTTTTTTTTTTTTTACCTGTGCGCGTCGGTGACTTCGCTCCCAGAGTGACTGTAGCGTAAGTTGGCATTTACGACGCATATACATTATATGCCCCATGCAGCGCCGCGGATTTCCCCCCCCGGTGTAAGTATGAACCCGGTTCGGTGCATCTCACGCGCCTCAGTAGAGTACGTATAGAGCACAAACACCACGACCCGAGTGATGCGGGGTGACCAGCAGTCCGAAACGGGGCGGACATGGTTTCCCCACACGCAAAAACGCCCAACACCAAAATAGGCCCGAAAAAACCTCTGTCCGCCAAGAGCAATCAATCGCACCGTCCAGCACAGATATCTCGTTTACATCCATCTGCGCATCGACAATCAAGAAACGATGCCACCGCCACTGCCGTACAGAAAACAAACTCTCAATCTTTACCGCAGCCTCCTCCGACAGGCATCGGTCCTTTACGACGACGTAGCCCGGCAATGGGTGACCAGCCACATCAAGCGCCGATTCCACCTTCTCTCGCTGGAAGTATTCCCCGAGTGGCGGATCCGCGAGCTTCTCAAGCTGGGGCGAAGGGCCAACTCGCTACTAATACGAGCGAACGCCGGCGATATCAAGCCGCTGTTGAAGGTGCTGCAGTTTTCGTATGGAAGGGTCGGCAGAAGGCGACATAAGCTTCTGGAGGTCCGCGCCACCCCTCGTTCACGTTCGGCTCGTACCCGCACAACCTAGCTGACAGCCTCCAAAAAACAGCCGATTTTAACTTATCCCGCCGTGATGGGAGAACCCTTGATACCCGACGACCCACGAACCATTCCTCCACCCATGCCCGACCCGCTCAAAGCGCTTATTACCGCGCAGATTGGCCGCGTTTTCAAGGGTTCCCTCTACCCAAAAATCCCCGAGACGAACAATTGGGGCCGCCCCATGCCTCTCCGACGAGTCAACAACATGCGATGGAAGCACTACACCAACACCCTCGGGAAGGTGCTTGCACCGTTGCCGCGGGCAGAACTCGACCGTCTAATACGATTATCTCGAGGGGAAGAGCAGGCAATGCCACCCAAGCGGAAGGCCCCGTTGAAGGAGGTGCCGCTGCCAGAATGCGCAAAGCCGAGGCAGCTGACGAACAGATCAAAGAGAAGGATGTGGCGGAGGATCTTGAAGGATTGTTGCAGTCTGGAGTATAACAGGTCTACAGACAAGTGGAACGTTTTTTGGCCGGATGTCAGGAATTTGAATGTCCATGATGCCGATTTGAGCGATTTTGAGGGTGTCTCGGAGGTAGGGAAGATTATTAGGCAGCAAAAGGTAAGGCTGCCGAGTGCGGAGGGAATGAACGAGGTGGATTGAACACCGTGAATTTGGTGGATTGTTCGACTCGCTGGTTGCTCAAAATTTCCTTGTATACGTTAGATCTCCTGTAAAATTGTGAATATACTTTGGTTGGCGTTAACGTATCTTATATGTGCTCGGCATGCAGTGTATGGAACTTGAGAGGAAGCGTCAAAACCGTTGCCAACCTGTTGCACAATAATAAGATAGTAGATTTAGCCTTAGAAATCATTACCAACTTGAACCATGCCGCCATCCAATGCAGGCTTGACATTCTCCGTGGACAAATCATATCGATTTAAAATATTTCGACTTATTATTATTCTGCAAAAAAAAAAAAAAAAAGGAAAGGAAAAAACAAAAAAAAAAAAAGCTCAGGACTGGGTGAATTTATGAGCATTAGCTATTTTGTGAACTTTCGGCCCTGTTAGGTAGCAACTGAACGCATGGTCATAACGTATGCTTATCGCCTACTTAGATGCCTCGCTCAAGCATATAGTAAACTCAAGTGCGTTTTAGCCTACTGGTATGCGCGTACATGTGCATACTAGTATCCCAGGAGCTTTGTTTTCGTTTCAGATGATGCAGTAGATATGATATTTCTTGCAGTCCGCAGCATATTACCAGGGGTTTGTAGCTCCTAGTTTCCTATCATTTGCTGAGGGAGAACTTTATTGGACGTTACCTTGCGCTTGACCTAAAAAACTTCCCATCAACTAAGTATTATGGGTGTGCTTGTTTTTATCAACTTTCAGCTAATAAAATTTGCGAGGGTATGCAGAAAATGCAGCCAGCCACTCCCAATACCAACCTTTAGTTGGCAGATTCCGGCGAAAATCGCAAATATTTATCAACTCTGCAGTTAGTCCATTAAAAGTTCTGTAAGGTTGAATTCCTAAATTACTAACAGCAGCAGCTTGACCTGACTAGCGGACAGTCTCGCGCGAGTGATGTCTCGTGTACTAGTTAGTACGCCCGCCTCTACAGAAACAGGTGCAATATTATAGCCGAAAGGGCCCCACACCAAAACGTAGAGCGAGTGATAGTCGATGAACCCTCTGTTTGTTTGTTATGTATGTTCCTTAGAATGCTGAAATGCTAGCATACCAAAATTCCTTTCCAGGCGTACAGGCATTTAAAACAAGCCCCTGAAATAGTAATAATAATAATAATTTAAAAAAAAAAAAAAAAAAATAGGATGCTTTCGTAGTCCACTACCTGCCGTACCGTCCCACGCGACTCATCTAAATCATCTTTGTTCAGCGGACAAATACATATCACATCTCATGTAGATACGCGTTGGGCAGAGCATCTATCAGTGAGAAATTATTCACGTGGCATGATTTGTTTACTTGACCTCCCTGCATTCCAACGCACCCTCGCTAAATAACAGGAGCAACCCTCGTTCCTCCGGACAACCGCCAATTACAACATCTGCCATCAACATCCCTTCCCCCCCGCACGCGTAGTATCATCAAAACATCAACAAAAATCGTCATCCCGCTCTCCCCCCCAAAGCTGCGATATCCGGTCTGCGTATTCAATCCAATAGCAAGTACTTTCATCGCAAAAACGCCCGATGTCGTCTCTCTGGCTCAGCAAGAAAAAGAAGGCCGAGCTTATCGCGCTCTGCGATTCCCTCGGAATCCCGTACGTACCTGTCCGCGCGCGCCGGATAGTTGCGCAAAGCTAAATGGGTCTAGATCCGATGGATATCTGAAGAATGAAATTGAGCTTGTGCTCGCGGGTTATCTTAATAGCCACGCTGATGAGCTCTCGCAGGTCCCCCCGTTTGAGCAGTACTACGATACGCTCAGCTCGCGGTCGCCTGCTAAGGCTTTTAGTGGCAATGGGTTTACCGTGGCCGAGCAGATGAGTACACGCCCCAGGAGAAGAACTGGTCGCTATGTTTCCAGAACATCAACGAGTACGAATAATTCCACTGAGTATGTCTCCCGTGTTCCGTGGCTTTAGTTATGAAGAGTAAGCTAATGGTTTATGAACAGAGGCGAGGAAACTAGTCCTGAGCCGCCGATTCAAAAAGCTGTAACAAGAAGACGATCTTTCCGCACGGCGCGCACACCTAGGACTGTTGTCCAGGAGATTCGAGATGAGCCGACGCATATCCCGCTGCCACCTAGTCCTGCGGTTGTTGCCGATGCCATAGAATTGAGGGCAAACGCGATTAAGGAGTGTGCCAATAAGGTTGTTGAGAAGGTTGCGATTATGGAACGGGCGGCGAACCTAAGGGATAAGTTGTCGAATGTTGTGTCGGTGTATGCGGTGACTCTGGGATATGAGGCGACTGTCCTGCTGTTTAAGCTTATTCCCTTTGCCCACAAGGTGTGTCTGGTTTGGTTATCTTGGTTCTTTTTCTATATCCTTATTAATATCGTAAACCAGTTTACAACACCCGCGATTCCCGCTCTAAACATCTCCACACAAACCTTCTTGCTCCCCGACTTTTTTATTCTCCTAACCCCCTACTTTTGGGGTCCCTTCCTGACGTGGCTGTCCACATCCATCTTGATCCCGCTCACCAACGCCTATTTCTTCAACCTTACTGTCACAGCAGCTGCCTCCATCAAGAAACCGGTCAAGAAGGAGGCCACTGAACACTCCGAACCCAGAGCATACCAAGCCGACCCGCTCGCATTCGCCGTCACCAAAGCATTGGTGGTGTATCTGGTCCATTACAAGGGCTTCGACTTCATGGGCCTATTCGGGAAGGGGAGCTTGGCGACCATTGAAGGCAGTGTCGGAAGAGAAGCACAGGTTATCGGTGCCGGTATTGCGGGTGTTGCCGCTCTCTGGGAGTCTGTTTTGAGGCGGTAAATGTGTTGGAAGTCTGCTATGAATCGGAGGGGTGCGGTGTATCGGCTTCCTTCTTTACATGCCTTGCACGGCTGTTTTTTGTATTCATTGTTGTTTTGGATGGGTTCTTGTTATGGATTCTTTGTTTATTCCTTTATACCTAGTTTTGGGAGAGGAGGGCGGACAGGGATTTGTATGCCAGGAATGTTGGGGATACCTTGAAATTCTTGCGATTGGTTTTCGTTGGCTTTAATGGCTATGGACGTTGGGGAAAATGTTTTGTTGGTTAGAGTTTTGAGGGCGATTTGTACTTTTCGTATTGAATGTTGATTTTCTGCGCTGTTTTTGCTGGTTTTTTTTTTCGGTTTGTTTGTACACTAGCAAATGGTATCATGTTTTTGGGTGGTAAGGCAGGACTAGTCCCGGAAGACAAAATAACATAAAACTGTGAGATTAGTTAAGCAATATTCGGGACTAGAACTACTCACTTGCTATGTAACTTCGGTACATAGCGAAGCACAGCAGGATGGGCTTGGAGAAATGTTGAATGTAGGTGAAATTACTTGCAAATGTCTTGGAGGTCATTCTTGGATCCTTTTTCACCTTGAAGTCATGTTCTGGAACTCTATTACAATTTGCAAGTGAGACTGGGGTACTTCCTAGCAAATTGTAACGGTACACGATACTTGTGCAAACAGATGTGAGGTACGTTGGATCCCAACGTATTGGAAGGGGAACTCGGACTGCGACAACGGCTTCCGCGTGTAAAACAAAAAAACCTGAACATCTCAGCAACAGTTATGAACTTAAAACTTTGAAGTCACACCTCTTAGATGATTTAAACGCTCTCAGTTAGCCAGTGTCACACCTTCCGGGGTGTTCGCAAGACGTTTTTGGTACGTTTTACTCGTTTTGGCGTCACCGGTACAACATGTATTATTGCAGGTGAAACGAATAGCCCTCAGAAAATGTATCGAGCACTTTAATTTTTTTTCGGTGACTATACGGATATGGCTCAAGGTTAAATTTTTCTTGAGAGGCAATTGGCTCTCTACTAATCTATCCGTAGATCATTTTTGGTTAGATGCTTAATTTGATAAGGTACAAAGCTCAAACCCCGGCATAGCGGATGTGGGGAGATGTTTTCCGCGGGATGGTAACGATAAAGAAAAACAAAAAAACGAGTGATAGTTAATGAAGTTGTGGCGGAGCTCTAGATTGCGCGGAAATTTGCAGGAAGATCGTTAGAGTATGCACGACCATCACACCGGACATGGATACCGTGGAGATACACGATAGGTAAGTGTGCTCTGTGGACAGGATGGATATAATTCATATGGCTGTTGTTCTCTATACGCAGGTGTTTGGAGATGCCAAATCTACCAAACGCACCTTCTCGTGACTTTTCACTTTTGTTTCTTATCTTTAAAGGCGAAGGGCGCGTCTTGTTTCCATAAAATTTGGCCAAGATTTCATGGTTTTGGGCAAAACATGATTTTGCCTAAAATTGACGCGTTTGGTATTCCCATTTGCAGATCTTCAAAAATATAGAAATGTACCTCCAAATCGCAATTTTGGTCAGACCTGGATTTTCAAAACATATAATCCCAACCCCATGCCTATGTGAACTCTAACGTGGCACCAGAACCACAACATTACTCCATATTATCCACCCACAACCCCGGCCCAACGACGACGAAAGGTAATAATTTGCTAACACCGCGGTTGATATGTAAAATTATATTAGAAGTTAGTATATATGGTTATATAATTATACTATGATAAAGAGCTATAGCGTACTTTACCTTTAATAGGAAAGTAGCACACTGCAGAGCTGTTTAATTCTAATCCACGTCGCATCCATGAAGTCCTGCAAATGCCTCGTAATACTTTTTTTATGCTTTGTGATTGGATGGTTCATAACTGAAATAAGCGTCGAGGAGCAGCTAAGCGCGAGCGAAAATTGTACATGTACATAATTGTGGGTTTGTGGAACACCGAACGCTCCTGCATTTTCTACTTTTCACAAAGTTAGGATTTCATCAAATCGGGCGTAAAATACCGATTTCTTGAAAATCATGAATTGGACTGGCATGAACCACCAGACGCGCTCTAAATAATTCTTTGATAAAGAGTTTTTACTTTTTTTTCGTTTCACCATTATAGTTGTGAGTTCATGGAAATTGTAGAGGAAAAAGCGCTTATTGTATTAGTTTCTCGTGCCATAGTTTTTTTCTTGGGGGGCTAAATTGAAGGTTAGGTTCAAATTAGCCTTCACCTAGCTTTAAGTAAGTGTATAGTGGAGGTCAAAATTAAAAGATCAATTTGACTATACCACACTATTTTGTTGAAGAAACACCGGTCAATGAATTTATGGGAATTGTCGAACGGTGGACGAATTTCGTGTGCACGTACTATGTTCATCGTCTAGCAGCTTAATTTCGTTGGGACGCATGATAGTCGTCGTCCAGTGAACGAATTTCGTCAGTATATACAAAAGTCACCACCTGGTAGCCAAAATTCATTCGTACGCACGAAAATTGTAGACCGTAGGCAAATTTCATCTGGAAAGAGGAAAAGTATAGACAAATGGCTGAATTTCATCTTGAGTTTACGCATCTTGATAGACGAAATTTGTTGACCAATGGACCAAATCGTCGACCGGTAGATGAAATTCGTAGACTGATGTAATAATTTGGTAAAATTGTATCTTGTAAACTATATAAAAAAAAACTTTGCTGATGTTTATCACTACTCAATGGATGCTCACTGTTGAAGTAACAAGCAATAGGACGTTGTGTTGTAATGTATAGTTACAGGACACAGCTGTTTGCAATGTCAAATAATAGGAAACGGAGTTGAATATGTATATGAAAACTGCTCGTCTCGCATTATATAAGTAATTTTTTTTTTATTTTTTTTTTTTTTTTTTTAATCCAGTTGTCCCTCGGCCGCTCGGCTGAGCAGGCGGAGAGAGGGATCAAAACATGTAAAGCCTCCTCCCGATCCAGCGATCTACTCCCGAGTTGTGTCCTACTTTTTGCGGTGCTTGGTCGATTGTCTATCCGCATACTTAAGCACCATCTCTCAGGCCTCTTTCTCCTCCCTTCAAGCCTTCTCCGTAGTCCGGTCACTCCGGGTTTAATCGGTTGTCATCCAGGCTATGTTCTAGTACGCTAGCTAGCCAAACCATATTCACTGTGCTCCTCTATTCCCCCGCTCTCTGCACCCCACCAATCAGCTATTTCTCAGCTTTAAATAAGAGCTCCCCGCTCCCCATATTACGCTGCTGACCAAGCCCCATCTTGCCAATTCGAAAGAAGCCTCCTTTACGTGTGTTTGTTTTGCGGTATAGCTTGAGCAGGTTTGTTCACCATTTTTGGATTTCGTACGTCAGGCGCAAGCGGAGAGAGAAGAATGGCCAAGCCATTGTTTCGTCCGAGCTGTTTGTCTAACTGCCCAATCTGGGGGAAATAAAAGGCAGCGCGCCCGCCTAAATCCACGAGGCATTCAAAGTAAGAGGCTGACGAAACTTTCCTGCATCGGGACGAGCAGAAAATCAAAGTGCCGAACAAATTAACAAAGATGCCATTCACAGCTACCACATCTTCTACCACTTCTCCCTCCACAACATCGACAGGCCGGCTCGCCTCCATCACCGCACACATGACTCCTCCTTCCCCAACCCCCGTCGTTTCTTCCTTCGATGCGGTGCCTCTCGCGCCTACAGACCCTCTGTTTGGTCTGATGGCTGCGTACAAGGCAGATACTTTCGAAAAGAAAGTTGATTTGGGTGTCGGTGCGTATCGGGATAACGACGCAAAGGCCTGGGTCTTGCCTGTGGTCAAAAAGGTAGATTTTCCTTACTTTTTTTTTTATTGGAAATATTTTCATCCGAAAAACTCGCTGGTTAACGAAAATGGAATCTACCGTGTAGGCGAAAGAAATTTTGTCGAGTGATCCGGCCTTGAATCATGAATATCTCCCCATTGCGGGTCTTCAAAGCTTCACATCAGGTGCAGCGAAGTTAATTCTTGGACACGACAGTCCTGCGCTAATGGAAAACCGGGTATGTGCTTCTGTCCCATGGTTCCTGCAGCTTTGAAGCTGCAGAATATTGAATGACCCACCAAAAAAAGAAAGAAAAGAAAAAGAAAAGTAAAAAAAAAAAAGGATAAAAAGGAAAAAAAAGGAAAGAGAAGAGAAGAGAAAAAGAAAAAGAAAAAGAAAAAGAAAAAGAAAAAGAAAAACGCTTTTTTTTTTCTTTTGTCGCATTGAAGAAATAAAGAGTCCGAAGGAAATAGCAGCGTTAATTTTTTAACGTCATAATTGCAGGTCGCATCTGTCCAAGCGATCTCCGGAACCGGGGCGCTCCACCTCGGGGCAGCTTTCCTCGCAAAGTTCTATCCCCGTCCTCAAGACCAGAGAGTCTACCTTTCTGCACCTACTTGGGCAAACCACCCCCAAATTTTCAGTAACGTCCATCTCCCCACCACCAGCTACCCGTATTTCCACCCACCCACAAAAGGTCTCGATTTCGATGGATTTTGTAATTCGTTGGCCACTGCTCCCGAGGGTTCGATCATTCTTCTCCATGCGTGTGCCCACAATCCCACTGGTGTCGACCCTTCCCAGGAGCAGTGGATAAAGCTCGCAGAAATCATGAAAAAGAGACGACATTTCCCCTTCTTTGATTGTGCATACCAGGGATTTGCCTCCGGCGACCTGAACAATGATGCTTGGGCTGTTCGCTACTTTGTCGAATCTGGGTTCGAGATGTGCATCGCTCAGTCGTTCGCCAAGAATATGGGATTGTATGGGGAGCGCGTCGGCTGCTTCCATTTCATTTCCCCACCAATTCGTGGAGCCGAAGAGTCCTCGAAGAGGATTGCTAGTCAGCTGGCTATCATCCAGCGTAGTGAGATCAGCAACCCTCCGTCTTTCGGAGCCAGAATTGCTGGCTTAATCATGAACGATGGCGCGATGTTCCAGATGTGGGTGGACAACTTGATCGAAATGAGCGGAAGAATAAAAGACATGAGGACCGTTTTGTACAACAAATTGGTCGAGTTGGAAACACCGGGCGATTGGAGTCACATTACCAAGCAGATTGGAATGTTCTCTTTGTAAGTTTGACCAATGTTCTATGATCACACCACGTCTTTTTACACCGTTTTTTTTTTTTTTTTTTTTTTTTTTTTTTTTCTGTTCAATTATCTGACATGTCCGTTAAAATATAGCACCGGTTTGACCGAGAAACAAGTCCTCAGATTGAGGGAAGAGGCACATATCTACTTGACGAAGAACGGGCGGATATCGATGGTACTCACT
>JABYPW010001911.1:0-13099 GCA_016880775.1 Phymatotrichopsis omnivora | reverse complement strand
TTTTTTTTTTTTTTTTTTTTTTTTTTTTTTTTTTTTTTGGTAAATGCACTTATGTGTTAACCATAGTCCTATGTAGGGTTTAAATTCGTAACCTTCGCCGGCCTGGAGATTGACTAAACTAACGAAACTTTGATGATGGTAGGTTTACTCACTGCAGGATGGCGGGGAAATTAACACCAATGCAATGAGACCAGACTATGTTTATTGAAAAAAACATGCGACACCGAGGTTATCAGACATTTTCGTGTAGTCTTAAGCGAATACAGTCGGGACTTTGATCTGAACATAAGAGAAGTCTCTGGTAATTTCAAACAAGAGCTATTTTCTTATTTTTTAGCAGGTAACTATTATCGATCATTAGCAAGGCTAGTAGAAGTTTTTAGGGTGGCCGAGTTCATAGTAGCAAATGGCAGCTCTGCAATAGCCTGCTGTGGTTTGCCTAGAGTAGAACCCTACGAGATTGGATAGTTGTGAGGCTATAGTCTAACATCTTTGCTCCTCCACTATAGTCAGGGGGCTGCGCCCCCAGACACCCCCAATAAAACATAGTAAAATATATGGGAGTCCGACAACAATTTATTCGCAAACCATCAAAGCGAAAAACAATACCCTAAGTACATACAAGAACCTCAACCTTTTAGCAAACCTCATAAACCGTAATAAACTCAAACCTCCTCCATGCTCACACGACCACATCCTTCTTCATAATCCCTCCATTGCTCAAGGCAACGTACATGCAGTCCACCAGAACCGAATAGTCCTTTATCCATCTCTGTCTGTTTTTGCCCATCGTATGAAATAGTACTTCTATCTCCTCTGACAGCTGAAACGATGTGCCATCGTATCTGAGCATTTGCCAAGTTTCTCCTGTCGTAACGAAACCGTACACCTCACCTCCATCACCATTGTTGTCTTTCATATCCTTCATGGCCAGCAAGCACTGCTTTATCGCCTCTCCGAAAGAACTCCCCTTTGCCTCTGTGACAACGATAAAGTTTCGTTCCATCACCGAAATCAAGTCCATCATAACAAATTCTTCCGTGTAACCCGACTCAGAGTCCACACCAACAATCTCTCTCTTCCTCCGTAAGCGTATGTCACGTCGCATGTTGCGTCTGAAATCGAATATTATTGGAGCGATAATAGAGAAAACCAAGTCATTAATATTGGCTTCTTTGAAGTCCGCGTCCGACTCCGTAGGATAGCCTTCGGCTACGAGATACTCCGTGATCCGGTCATAAACCTTTCGCTTCGTCTTCAAGATGTCATCCCCTCCTTCAACCTTATCCTTGGATTTTGCCAGCATTTCCTGGACCGAAATCGCTTTAGATTGGAGTTCCTGCATCACAAAGCCTAGTCTCATCTCTGCGTCTAAGAAGGACATCTTGGAATACGAGGTAATCCACCCGGACTCCCTCTTCTTCGGCTCGGTGTTCTCGTCAGCCATTGTATGGTGGGGTTTTGGACAGGACTTAAAGAAGAGAAAATTGTATTGACTAACTAAGGGCAAGCGAAAAGCCTCCTCTTATATACATGTTTGTGAGTGCGCCAATACATGCGCGCGAACCCTAAACATGACTTCAATCATTCACCGACTGACCATCCGCTTATACCCTTAACCCTATCCTGAGCACGTGGTCATTCCTACACCAAAGTATCTGTCCGTTGACGTGCAGTGCGAAAGTCCCAGCTACCCAATTAGGAAGTCTGGGACAGAGGCTCAACGAGCCCCTTACTCAGCAATTTTGCTGATTGCGATTTGGCTCAAACCAGGAGGCTCCGCTAGTGCTGAAACAGGCTTAGCTTTGTCCCAGGCGTCCCAGGCTGGGGAAGGGGGAATCATGTATGGTGCACAATTCCCAACAACGCGACGTAATAAGGCTTTCCACAACTACATTAAATAAAAGGTTTCTTATTGTTAAAGTATTCTTTAACATGTGTGTTTTCACGTAACAATGAGAAAACTTTAATTTATTGCCCCTGTGTCGAGCTTTACACGATCAAAATTTTCTATTTTTATATGGGGAGCGCGAGAATGAAAAAGTGATCTTGGCGCAAAGATATGTAGATCTTACCTATAACAGATAACTGAGTGATGTCTCATGATACGAGATCGCTGGATGTTTGAATTTAGACCGTTTCGCTAACCTATGCCCATATACGTGTAAAAGTTAGCAATCAACGTAGATATTGATAGAGGCTTACATTCCATCGATAGTGTTCAATTTCTTTAACTCTCGCAACCAAAAATGCCTATTCTCAAACGAAATCTGCGTACGAAACCTGCCGTTGATGCCCTTCGTTCGAAACGAAAGCGATCGAAAAATGCTTTGGAGGAACATCCAGCACTAACGGCCGAAAACCACACTCTTTCTGCACTTTCTGAATTTGAAAATCCCACACCGCTTCAAATATCCAATGCGGCATCACACTCTGCATATTCCGACGACGCTCTTCTTCTGTAGTATATGAACCTTGGTAGTGGCGGTATATAGAAATATCTACGAGATGGTTACATGCATGGCAACCCATATATGGTACAAAAAATGCCAGAGCCAGAACTTGATTGGTATGGAAATCCTACCTTTGGAAGTGATGGGAGTCCTCGACTAGTGCTGATGTTCCTCTTTAAAAAAATTGTCAGTCATGCATACCAGGCAAGGAGTGCAATGAGTGCAAGCAGAAAAAGAGCTGTGGTGTCAACTGCTCCAGAATGCATCCATGTAACGAATATGAACGACGTCGTAATTGTAAGCACTGTGTGAAAAAAACCAAATGTCATAGGTGCAATACAAGTGTCATGAGAAAATATTGTGAGGAATGTGCTCAATTACCAGCCGCATGCAAAAATGGTATTTTTTTTTTTATTTTTTTTTATTATTATTCTCTTTAATCTCTTTTCTAATTTTTTATTTCTTTTCTTATTATGCATATATAAAGCTAACTGTTTGACTTTTTTTAAGATGGTGGCTGTTGTGCCCGAAGAACTTTGGCTTTAGAGAAAAATTTCCGTGATCAGAAAGGCCGCTTACAAGAGGAAGTTGAAAAGAGGAATCACCGTGTTCTTTTTTTTTTTTTTTTTTCCAAATTCCATTGTGAGCTGAATCCTATTGAACATTATTCGGGAGCAGCAAAGAAGTGATGCAGAGATAACTGCAAATATTCTATTGAGTCTTTACGGATAAACATTCCATTAGCGCTTGCGTCTGTGAAGCCTTCCACAATTGCATCTTTTTTCAACAGTTGTAAGCGTCGTATGAATGCTTATCGGGAAAGGCTTGATTATGGGAGCAAAGTCTTTCAAAGTTACACCTCTCACCGCCGTTTTTATGCTGATTCATAAATGGGATTTTTGGTTGGATATTGATTGAATTTTTTTCGTTTTTACCTTTATTTTCCACAACAGATTACCTTTTTTTTATGGCCATTTATATTTCATTAGTATATTTTTTTCTTATTTCTTGCCCGTTGATATTTCATTTGTATATAGTCATATGTAATATGATTCTTGGCATTTATGCAGCTTACTATTCAAATCTGAGAATGAAACCGGCTGATGATTTCATGTGTCCGGCACCATATGCATACGATTGCACAATTGCCAAAACTATATGTCCGGAAGCGTGGGGCTTACATAGGCGACGAAAGAAAGGTTCAGAAAAACATTCCCTCGGTGCTTGGAGTGTCAATTTTTTTTTTTTTTTTTTTGGTAAATGCACTTATGTGTTAACCATAGTCCTATGTAGGGTTTAAATTCGTATGTATGGTTTAAATTCATATGTATGGTTTAAATTCGTATGTATGGTTTAAATTCGTATGTATGGTTTAAATTCGTATGTAGGGTTTAAATTCGTGATCTTCGCCGGCCTGGAGATTGAATAAACTAACGAAACTTTGATGATGGTAAGTTTACTCACTGCAGGATGGCGGGGAAATTAACACTAATGCAATGAGACTAGACTATGTTTACTGAAAAAACATGCGACACTGAGGTTATCAGACAATTTCGTGTACTCTTAAACGAATACAGTCGGGGCTTTGATCTGAACATAAGAGAAGTCTCTGGTAATTTCAAACAAGAGCTATTTTCTTATTTTTTTTTAGCAGGTAACTATTATCGATCATTAGCAAGGCTAGTAGAAGTTTGTAGGGTGGCCGAGTTCATAGTAGCAAATGGCAGCTCTGCAGAAACGCTTCTAGTTAGTGTAGCTGCAATAGCCTACTGTGGTTTGGTTTGCCTAGAGTAGAGCCCTACGAGATTGGATAGTTGTGAGGCTATAGTCTAACATCTTTGCTCCTCCACTATAGTCAGGGGGCTGCGCCCCCCGATACCCCCAATAAAACATAGTAAAATATATGGGAATCCGACAACAATTTATTCGCAAACCATCAAAGCGAAAAACAATACCTTACGCACATACACGAACCTCGACCTTTTAGCAAACCACATAAACCGTAATAAAATCAAACCTCCTCCATGCTCACACGACCACATCCTTCTTCACAATTCCTCCATTGCTCAAGGCAACGTACATGCAGTCCACCAGAACCGAGTAGTCCTTTATCCATCTATGTTTTTTTTTGCCCATCGTATGAAATAGTACTTTTATCTTCTCTGACAGCTGAAACGATGTGCCATCGTATCTGAGCATTTGCCAATTTCCTCCTGTTGTAACGAAACCGTACACCTCACCTCCATCACCATTGTTTTCTTTCATATCCTTCATGGCCAGCAAGCACTGCTTCATCGCCGCTCCGAGCGAAGTTCTCTTTGCCTCTATGGCAAGGACAAATTTTCGTTCCGTCAGCGAAACCAATTCCGTCACAACAAACTCCTCTGTGCCACTCGTCTCAGAGTTCACACCTACAATCTCTCTCTCCCTCCGTAAGCGTATGTCACGTCCCATATTGCATTTGAAATCAGATACTATTGGAGCGATAATGGAGAAAACCAAGTCATTAACATTGGCTTCTTTGAAGTCCTCCTCCGACTCCGTAGGATAGCCTTCGGCTCCGAGATACTCCGTGATCCGGTCATAAACCTTTCGCTTCGTCTTCAAGATGTTATCCTCTCCCGGAATACTCTCCTTGGATTTTGCCAGCATTTCCTGGACCGAAATCGCTTTAGATTGGAGTTCCTGCATCACAAAGCCTAGTCTCATCTCTGCGTCTCGGAGGGACATCATGGAATACGAGGTGATCCGCCTGGACTTTCTCTTCTTTGACTCGGTTTTCTCGTCAGCCATCGTATGGTGGGGTTTGGGATAGGACTTGAAGAGGAGAGAAGATTGTATTGACTAACTAAGGGCAAGCGAAAAGCCTCCTCTTATATACATGTTTGTGAGTGCGCCAATACATGCGCGCGAACCCTAAACATGAGTTCAATCATTCACCGACTGACCATCCGCTTATACCCTTAACCCTATCGTACGTGTAATCTCAAGAACTTACCGTCGGAAAGTATCTGTCTGTTGAAGTGCAGTGCGAAAGTCTCAGTTACCCAGAGGCTCAACGAGCCTCTTACTCAGCAATTTTGCTCATTGCGATTGGCTAAAACTGGGGGTGGGGGGTCCGCTAGTGCTGAAACAGGCTTAGCTTTGTCCCAGGCGTCCCAGGCTGGGGAAGGGGAATCATGTATGGTGCCGGACACATGAAATCATCATGTTTTTTTTAAACGACCACCGTGCACAATTCCCAACAACGTGACGTAATAAGGCTTTCAACAACTACATTAAATAAAAAGTTTCTTATTGTTAAAGTATTCTTTAACATGTGTATTTTCACGTAACTATGAGAAAATTTTAACTTATTGCCCCTGTGTCGAGCTTTACACGATCAAAATTTTCTATTTTTATATGGGGAGCGCGAGAATGAAAAAGTGATCTTGGCGCAAAGATATGTAGATCTTACCTATAATAGATAACTGAGTGATGTCTCATGATACGGGATCCCTGGATGCTTGAATACAGACCGTTTCACCATAACCTATGCCCATATACGTGTAAAAGTTAGCAATCAACGTAGATATTGATAGTGGCTTACATTCCATCGATAGTGTTCAAGTTCTCTAACTCTCGCAACCAAAAATGCCTACTCTCAAACGAAATCTGCGTACGAAACCTGCCGTTGATGCCCTTCGTTCGAAACGAAAGCGATCGAAAAATGCTTTGGAGGAACATCCAGCACTTACGGCCGAAAACCACACTCTTTCTGCACTTTCTGGATTTGAAAATCCCACACCGCTTCAAATATCCAATGCGACATCACACTCTGCATATTCCGACGACGCTCTTCTTCTGTAGTATATGAACCTTGGTAGTGGCGGTATATAGAAATATCTACGAGATGGTTACATGCATGGCAATCCACATATGGTAAAAAAAAAAATGTCAGAGCCAGAACTTGATTGGCATGGAAATCCTACCTTTGGAAATGATGGAAGTTCTCGACTAGTGCTGATGTTCCTCTTTAAAAAATTGTTAGCCATGCATACCAGGCAAGGAGTGTAATGATGGTAAGCAGAAAAAGAGCTGTGGTGTCAACTGCTCCAGAATGCATCCATGTAACGAATGTGAACGACGTCGCAATTGTAAGCACTGTGTGAAAAAAACCAAATGTCATAGGTGCAGTACAAGTGTCATGAGAAAATATTGTGAGGAATGTGCTTAATTACCAGCCGCATGCAAAAATGGTATTTTTTTTTTCTTTTCTTATTATGCATATGTAAAGCTAACTGTTTGACTTTTTAAAGATGGTGGCTGTTGTGCCCGAAGAACTTTGGCTTTAGAGAAAAATTTCCGTGATCAGAAAGGCCGCTTACAAGAGGAAGGTGAAAAGAGGAATCACCGTGTTTTTTTTTCCCCCCCAAATTCCATTGTGAGCTGAATCATATTGAACATTATTCGGGAGCAGCAAAGAAGTACTGCAGAGATAACTGCAAATATTCTATTGAGTCTTTACGGATAAACATTCCATTAGCGCTTGCGTCTGTGAAGCCTTCCACAGTTGTATCTTTTTTTCAACAGTTGTAAGCGTCGTATGAATGCTTATCGGGAAGGGCTTGATTATGGGAGCGAAGTCTTTCAAAGCTGATTCATAAATAGAATCTTTGGTTAGATATTGATTGAATTTTTTTTCGTTTTTATCTTTATTTTCCACAATAGATTATCTTTTTTTGGCCATTTATATTTCATTAGTATTTTTTTTCCTTACTTCTTGCCCGTTGATATTTCATTCGTATATAGTCATATGTAATATGATTCTTGGCATTTATGCAGCTTACTATTCAAATCTGAGAATGAAACCGGCTGATGATTTCATGTGTCCGAATATGGGGCTTTGATCTGAATATAAGAGAAGTCTCTGGTAATTTCAAACAAGAGCTTTTTTTCTTAATTTTTAGCAGGTAACTATTATCGATCATTAGCAAGGATAATAGAAGTTTGTAGGGTGGCCGAGTTCATAGTAGCAAATGGCAGCTCCGCAGAAACACTCCTAGTTAGTGTAGCTGCAATAGCCTACTGTGGCTTGTCTAGAGTAGAGCCCTACGAGATTGGATAGTTGTAAGGCTATAGTCTAACATCTTTGCTCCTCCACTATAGTCAGGGGACTGCGCCCCTAGATACCCCCAATAAAACATAGTAAAATATATGCAACAATTTATTCGCAAACCATCAAAGCGAAAAACAATACCCTACGTACATACACGAACCTCAACCTTTCAACAAACCTCATAAACCGTAATAAAATCAAACCTCCTCCATGCTCACACGACCACATCCTTCTTCACAGTTCCTCCATTACTCAAGGCAGCGTACATGCAGTCCACCAGAACCGAATAGTCCTTCATCCATCTATGTTTGTTTTTGCCCATCGTATGAAATATTACTTCCATCTTCTCTGACAGCTGAAACGATGTGCCATCGTATGTGAGCATTTGCCAAGTTTCTCCTGTTGTAACGAAACCGTACACCTCATCTCCATCACCATTGTTGTCTTTCATATCCTTCATGGCCAGCAAACACTGCTTTATCGCCTCTCCGAAAGAACTCTCCTTTGCCTCTGTGACAACGATAAAGTTTCGTTCCATCACCGAAATCAAGTCCATCATAACAAATTCTTCCGTGTAACCCGACTCAGAGTCCACACCAACAATCTCTCTCTTCCTCCGTAAGCGTATGTCACGTCGCATGTTGCGTCTGAAATCGAATATTATTGGAGCGATAATAGAGAAAACCAGGTCATTAATATTGGCTTCTTTGAAGTCCGCGTCCGACTCCGTAGGATAGCCTTCGGCTATGAGATACTCCGTGATCCGGTCATAAACCTTTCGCTTCGTCTTCAAGATGTAATCCCCTCCTTCAACCCTATCCTTGGATTTTGCCAGCATTTCCTTAACCGAAATCGCTTTAGATTGGAGTTCCTGCATCGTAAAGCCTAGTCTCATCTCTGCGTCTCGGAAGGACATCTTGGAATACGAGGTGGTCCCTCTGGACTTTCTCTTCTTTGACTCGGTTTTCTCGTTGGCCATCGTATGGTGGGGTTTGGGATAGGACTTGAAGAGGAGAGAAGATTGTATTGACTAACTGAGGGCAAGCGAAAAGCCTCCTCTTATATACATGTTTGTGAGTGCGCCAAGACATGCGCGTGAACCCTAAACATGACTTCAATCATTCACCGACTGACCATCCGCTTATACTCTTAACCCTATCCTGAGCACGTGGTCATTCCTAAAGTATCTGTCTGTTGACGTGCAGTGCGAAAGTCCCAGTTACCCAGAGGCTCAACGAGCCTCTTACTCTGCAATTTTGCTCATTGCGATTGGCTCAAACCAGGGGTCGGGCCCCGCTAGTGCTGAAACAGGCTTAGCTCTGTCCCAGGCATCCCAGGCTGGGGAATGGGGAATCATGTCTGGTGCCGGACACATGAAATCATGATGTTTTTTAAGTGACCACCGTGCACAATTCCCAACAACGCGACGTAATAAGGCTTTCAACAACTACATTAAATAAAAAGTTTCTTATTGTTAAAGTATTCTTTAACATGTGTATTTTCACGTAACTATGAGAAAATTTTAATTTATTGCCCCTGTGTCGAGCTTCACACGATCAAAATTTTCTATTTTTATATGGGGAGCGCGAGAATGAAAAAGTGATCTTGGCGCAAAGATATGTAGATCTTACCTATAACAGATAACTGAGTGATGTCTCATGATACGAGATCGCTGGATGTTTGAATTCAGACCGTTTCACCATAACCTATGCCCATATACGTGTAAAAGTTAGCAATCAACGTAGATGTTGATAGAGGCTTACATTCCATCGATAGTGTTCAAGTTCTCTAACTTTCGCAACCAAAAATGCCTATTCTCAAACGAAATCTCCGTACGAAACCTGCCGTTGATGCCCTTCGTTCGAAACGAAAGCGAACGAAAAACGCTTTGGAGGAACATCCACCATTAACGGCCGAAAACCACACTCTGCAGTTTCTGAATTTGAAAATCCCACACCGCTTCAAATATCCAATGCGACATCATACTCTGCATATTCCGACGACGCTCTTTTTGTGCAGCACATGAATCTTGGTAGTGGCGGTACATAGAAATATCTACGAGATGGTTACATGCATGGCAATCCACATATGGTACAAAAAATGTCAGAGCTAGAACTTGATTGGTATGGAAATCCTACCTTTGGAAGTGATGGAAGTGATGGAAGTTCTCGACTAGTTCTTATGTTCCTCTTTAAAAAATTGTCAGTCATGCATTCCAGGCACGAAGTGCAATGATTGCGAGCGGGGAAGGAGCTGTGGTGTCAACTGCTCCAGAATGCATCCATGTAACGAATGTGAACGACGTCGCAATTGTAAGCACTGTGTGAAAAAAACCAAATGTCATAGGTGCAGTACAAGTGTCATAAGAAAATATTGTGAGGAATGTGCTCAATTACCAGCCGCATGCAAAAAAAGGTATTTATTTTTTTTTTTTTTCTTTTCTTATTACGCATATATAAAGCTAACTGTTTGACTTTTTAAACATGGTGGTTGTTGTGCTCGAAGAACTTTGGCTTTAGAGAAAAATTTCCGTGATCAGAAAGGCCGCTTACAAGAGGAAGTTGAAAAGAGGAATCACCGTGTTCTTTTTTTTTTCCAAATTCCATTGTGAGCTGGATCCTATTGAACATTATTGGGAAGCAGCAAAGAAGTACTGCAGAGATAACTGCAAATATTCTATTGAGTCTTTACGGATAAACATTCCATTAGCGCTTGTGTCTGTGAAGCCTTCCACAGTTGTATCTTTTTTCAACAGTTGTAAGCGTCGTATGAATGCTTTTCGGGAACGGCTCGATTATGGGAGCGAAGTCTTTCAAAGCTGATTCATAAATAGAATCTTTGGTTAGATATTGATTGAATTTTTTTTCGTTTTTACCTTTATTTTCCACAACAGATTACCTTTTTTTTTTTTTTTTTTTTGCCCATTTGTATTTCATTAGTATATTTTTTTTTTTTTTATTTCATGCCCGTTGATATTTCATTCGTATATAGTCAAATGTAATATGATTCTTGGCATTTATGCAGCTTACTAATCAAATCTGAGAATGAAACCGGCTGATGATTTCGTGTGTCCGGCACCATATATGCATACGATTGCACAATTGCCAAAACTATATGTCCGGAAGCGTGGGGCTTACATAGGCGACGAAAAAAAGGTTCAGAGAAACATTCCCTCGGTGCTTGGAGTGTCAATTTTTTTTTTTTTGGTAAATGCACTTATGTGTCAACCATAGTCCTATGCAGGGTTTAAATTCGTATGTAGGGTTTAAGTTCGTATGTAGGGTTTAAATTCGTAATCTTCGCCGGCCTGGAGATTGACTAAACTAACGAAACTTTGATGATGGTAAGTTTACTCACTGCAGGATGGCGGGGGGATTAACACCAATGCAATGAGACCAGACTATGTTTACTGAAAAAACATGCGACACTGAGGTTATCAGATATTTTCGTGTAGTCTTAAGCGAATACAGTCGGGACTTTGATCTGAACATAAGAGAAGTCTCTGGTAATTTCAAACAAGAGCTATTTTCTTATTTTTTTTTTTTAGCAGGTAACTATTATTGATCATTAGCAAGGCTAGTAGAAGTTTGTAGGGTGGCCGAGTTCATAGTAGCAAATGGCAGCTCTGCAATAGCCTGCTGTGGTTTGCCTAGAGTAGAGCCCTACGAGATTGGATAGTTGTGAGGCTATAGTCTAACATCTTTGCTCCTCCACTATAGTCAGGGGACTGCGCCCCCAGACACCCCCAATAAAACATAGTAAAATATATGGGAGTCCGACAACAATTTATTCGCAAACCATCAAAGCGAAAGACAATACCCTACGTACATACACGAACCTCAACCTTTTAGCAAACCTCATAAACCGTAATAAAATCAAACCTCCTCCATGCTCACACGACCACATCCTTCTTCACAATTCCTCCATTACCCAAGGCAACGTACATGCAGTCCACCAGAACCGAATAGTCCTTCATCCATAACTCTTTGTCTTGGTCCATCCCATCAAATAGTACGTCAATCTTGCGTGTCACCTGAAAAGATGCACCGTCGTAGCTCAGCATTCGCCAACTTTCCCCGGTTGTAACGAAGCCATACATCTCGCCTTCCCTATTGTTGTCCCCTCGCATCCTTCATTGCCAGCAAACACTGCTTCATCGCCCCTCCAAGAGAGGATCTCTTTGCTTCTACAATGAGGACGAACTTTTCTGCTGTCACTGAAATCAGGTCCATCACAACAAATTCCTCCAGGGCATCAGTCGTAGAAACCTTGGAGATGATCTGTCTCTCCCTTTGTAACTGTAAGTTACGGCGTCCAGTCTTGCGTCTAAAATCAGCAACTATCGGAATCATGATTGTATAAACCAAGTCGTTGATGTTGACTTCTTTGAAGAACCGATCCAACTCCGTAGGATAGCCTTCGCCCTCAAGATGGTCCACTATCCGGTCATAAACCCTCTCCTTCGTATCCTATAAGATAGCATCTCCTCCTTCAAGTCTATACCTTGCTTTTGCAAACATTGTTGCAACCGGGATCGCCTTGCATTCAAGTGTTGGTATTCTAAAGTCTAATCTCTTCTCTGCTTGGAATACGAAGTATTCCACGGGAGCATTCGCTTATTCTTCTGCTCGGTGTTGTGGTCACTCATGGTGTTGTAGGGTCCTACCGACCGATCAATAAGAAATGACTCTATGTCTGGATATTCGCGTAACCGTAGCGTTAGCGAAGCGCAGGTGCAGTGCTCTTCTACCGGAAGAGGACGTAACGTAGTGAGCGAAGAGAGCAAAGTAAAGTATCTCTCCTTCAACAAGAGGGAACGCGTCCCCATTTACGTCTGTGGCTGTCCCGCCAAGATTGACTACTGCTAAACCCGATCCGGGTACCGTCCCACCTTGTTGTCCCTGTCCCAGGTTGCCTATTTAGGAAGGCTGGGACAGAGGCTCTGCTCGCCTCTGAATAAGCAATTTCACAATCGCTCATTGGCCAACACCGGTTGGGGGGGGTCCGCTTAAACTGAAACAGGCATAGCGCTGTCCCAGGCGTCCCCCCACTTTTTTTTAATGAGGACCCTCATTATGTAGTGCGCCCTATAGTATGCAGCAGGAAGACCGCGTACCATCTGGATCCTTGGGGGGGGAAACCTCTCAGCCGTGTACCAGTACAACGCATTGAGATATTTTCTTAGTACTTTTTTTTTTTTTATGGAACCGAAAGCACTTGAAGCGGCCCATGTGTAGCTGCAATCGCCCGCAACAGGCAGGTTCGATGCGTAGCACATGTACAAACATTCGCTATAATTATATGGCATTAGAATGTTCTCTTACTTTTCCCAATTTAACCTCCGTAATTGCTCGCATGCGGTTTTAGTCAGAGCTGCTAAGAGCTAACAAAAATGATATGAAAACCTGTGATTCGGGGTATGTAAGAAGGAGCTTTCGGAGTAAAACATAGAACCGATATGGAACGAATCTTGGGCGTCGTCCGGCGAAACGCAGCTGTGGATTCCTCTATTGGCAAGTATTAGAGCTACACATGGGTCACTTTAAGC
>JABYPW010001910.1:0-13100 GCA_016880775.1 Phymatotrichopsis omnivora | reverse complement strand
GAAAATTATGAAATTTGATATGTAGAACCGCTGGACAGGCCCTAAAGTAGTCAATTTATTCCATAAATTATGTATAATTATGCTCTTATTTCTCTTAGTAATACCTTAGTAATAGCTTAGAGCCAATCGGTTTATTTACCGTTCAAAAACATCTGCTTATAATATTTAGAAAGCAGGAAAAGTTTTGTAATATTATTGGCCCCTCAACACTTCAGGATATGTTTTCCAGTTAAGCGGGCCATCACGTGAAAGCGGGCCTTGGCATTCCCTGCCTAATTACCAAAAACCCCGCCGTTCACACGTTCCATGAGCAAACTCCACATAACCATCGGTATGGGTAAAGTTAAGCTACGGCAACAAAACGATCGTGAAAACCGGGTCCAGGAGGCCACTTGGGCTTTACAAGATGGTCGGGAAACCTCATTTCGTGCCGCCGCCGAAGCATTCATATACCCCGCAGTACCCTCCAATACCACTTCAAGGAGAACGTCAGCCCGGTCAAACTGCACATAGCCATCGTCAACTCCTTGTCCCAGCTGAGGAAGATGCTATTTCGCAGTGGTGTAAAAATTAGATGACTGGGTTTTTCCGCCAAGGTTGGATTTAGTACACAGAATGGTCAGTTCGCTTGTACAAAAAGACTGGCAATCCCAACGCAACTATTGGGATAACAAGGTTTTCAAATCGACACTCAGACCCTACAGCAAACGACTGGATCGACAAAGACCCTATGCAACCAACCCACAAGTCACTAAGGACTGCTTTTTCAAGTTGCAACGTACCATCCGCCAACACAACCTTAAGCCTAATCAAATATGGAATATAGATGAAAAGGGCTTCATATGGGTGTCGCAGCAAAGGCTCGGATCATATGCAGAAAGGGAAGGCGAAATTCAAATGTAACTCAGGATGGAAAACAGGATATGGTGGCTTGGCGCTCCCCCTATGGTTATCAACAAAGGTAAAGCTCACTACCTAGGTTAGTATATCAACTTAGATAAGTCAGGAAAAGACACTACATTTACGATTAGTGCAAATGGATAGATGACTATCTCGGTATTCAATACCTCAAGGAGCTTTTTTTTTTTTTCCGAAAACAACAGCATCGATTAGCAATATTCCCCGACTTTTGATTTTGGATGGACACGGTTCTCACGTTTCTTTCGAGCTTATACAATTCTGTATAGAGCATAGTATCCCGCTTCATGTCTTCCATCCCACTCAACCCACCTCCTCCAACCGCTTGACGTCGGTTTACTCAGTCCCTTGCAGCATTATTACGGAAAAACGAATTCGGGGAATATTGCCAATCAATGCTGTTGTTTTCGGGAAAAAAAAGCTCCTTGAGGTATTGAACACCGAGATAGCCATTTGTCCATCCATTTGCACTTATTGCAAATGTAGCGTCTTTTCCGTACTCGTCCAAGTTGATATACCAACTAGGTAGTGAGCTTTACCTTTGTTAATAGGCGGGGAATGCCAAGGCCCGCTTTCACGTGATGGCCCGCTTAACTGTGACATACCTACGCTTACACATTAAGAATTTATCAATTTTTTTTTTTTTCCACTTGGTATTTGGGGATTGAGTCATTTTTTCGTTCGTTTTTTTTTTTTTTTTGTTTTGTTTTGTTTTGTATGCGAGAAAATTCAAATTTTTTTACCGTAGACACGCGTATACACACCGCTTTCACGTGATGGCCCACTTAACTGTGACATACGTTACCCGGCTTTAATATTGAGGCTCTAGCTGACTAATGTGAATCAAAACTCTAATTTTTTCCTTCATCACAAGCTTGTACGCCTCTCAAAATTTGAGCCGCAATAACACCCAGGACGTCAACCATGGCCGACGCAAATCTCCAGCAGACGCCGTTCGTGAAACAGCTTGCAGCTAATGGTGAACTCCATTGACATTACTTCAGGGGTGTGAAAGCTAACGATGAAAAATCAAGACCGACCAACTCGCGATAAAGCAGTCGCTGCGCTAAAAATATGGCTTGGATCGAAACGACAATTTACAAAAATGGACTTTATGAAGCTGTGGAAGGGGCTGTTCTACTGTACCACCCCTTTTCCCCCTTTTGCCCCCGGGAAACGCTACATTTTTTGGGAGAGAGAGAAAGGAAAGCTAACGAGAAGCTATATATCTAGGCATGTGGATGTCCGATCGCCCTCGAACACAGCAGCGATTGGCCTCGGATCTGGCAGATCTATTGATGCTCCTAAGCGAGAAGTATTTCTTGCTTTTCCTCGAGGCGTTCTGGGTTACGATCGCCAGGGAATGGAATAATATCGACGTGCTGAGAATGGATAAGTTTCTTTTGCTCGTGAGACGTTATTTGGCATCTATGTTTCGGTATTTAGTTTCGAGACGGGAGAATGCGGGGTTGGTAGGGGATGTGGTTAAGATCTTGGAGGAGATTCCGCTGAGGTTTGCGGTCTCTTTCCCTCTGGATTCTGAATGCGGACTAATTGGTTGTGGGTGAAGTGTAACAGATATGAAAGTCCCCAATGGTATTAGGCTCCACCTGATCGATATCTATGTCAACGAGCTGGAGAGGTTTGCGGAGGAGGGGAAGGAATATCCGCTTCCGATTGAGAGGATGGTGGAGCCGTTTGAGAAGCTGATGGAGAAGTCGCCGACAAAATTGATTAGGGCAAGGTCGAAAGAATTGTTGATGGATGAGAGGTTGAAGGAGTGGGGGTATGAGAAAGCTCTTGCGGGAGTTGCGAAGAAAAGGAGTACTGAGGAGAAGGATGCAGAAGGAGGGATGGATGTGGACGAGGTTGAGTATGAAGAGTGGAATGGGTTTGCTGAATAATGGAAGCAGGATGAAGGAGTGAAGGGGTATTAAAAACTGTTTTTTTTTTTTTTTTTTTTTTTTTTTTTTGGCGTTTTGCTTCAGTTCACTTTCGCTTTGTTTGTTGTATATATCCTTGGGATTCGGGGTCTTTGGGACTGCAAGGAAGTATGTTTCTGGACCCTGAGACTTGGGTAATTACCCTCTAGCTCTTTGCAACCAAAGAATCGCTGCATTGCGATCAACTAGCGCAGTAGGTATACAGGAATACCTTTTACAAATTTTGTTTTTTTCCAGCTGTACGTACTGGAGTATACTGTTACCGGCTTGGGATTCATATCGCAACTATTCTTCAATGATCGATGGATTAGCTTGTGATAAAAAATGCATGTTTGTATTACTTACTAGCCGAAGCTCTACATCTCTCCCACCTGCCAACATCCTGGCCATTATAACGAGCTAACCAAGGCAGTTGAATTTTGATTATTTCTGCGTACTCGTCCCCATTACTTAATTACATTCACAATCACAACTTATCACTCGGCGGGGTTCAGGTGGCAGAATATTACAATCTGAATCCGTACAGGCATACCCACTGCGAGAATTACCCGCATGAACAACTGCGCTCGTCCTACAACCTTTTTTTTCCACGGTATCAAAGAGAGCTTTGATTTGATTTGTTTTTTGTTTTTGTTTTTGTCTTTTTTTGTTTTTTCAAAGCATACAGCGCACAACGGAAATACCCAACAACGATGAGCCGGTGATTTTCTTATCAACCATAACCCTAGCCCTAGACCCAAGAATGGTAGATATTTTGTCGAGTTGAGTCTATAAAGTTGGTCGCTGGGCAAATCTGTGGACCTAGTGCCGAAGAGACGCGATGATTCCGTTTCAGCTTAAAATTGAATAAAACGGAGCTTTTGGAACCCATAGCTCAAGATAACCCCCGCAACCCCGCACTATAACCGCATCCATGCTAAGTCTCTTCAACCCTGGCCCCTTCCACCCAAAGAGCCTCACAAAATTTAACCCCACCTAATTTTTTTAAAAGTAGAAAGCAAATCGCTAACCACCACCCGCCCCTGCGCATAGTTTTACAGAATGCCGCCTGCGGCTACAATGCCACTTTGTAGGAATAGTTCGTCATATGCAGTACGTAGAAAGAGGGAGAAGGAAAAAAAAAAAAACTTTGAGGTGACTACAATACGTTGTTTTGAGAGAAAACTATTATCTTTCACAGGACATTAAATACCCCACCGAATATTTACACATTCACCATTGGCAGAACTCGAAAAAGGCCAAAAAATTTCTGTCACTATAGCTTTAAGAATAACCTAACTGACTGGACGATCGTAGCCAAATTTTCATTTCACATCATGAAATCCAACCCTAGGAAGGTCATACGGCTGAAGCTGGCGGAGTTGAGTCGCTGTTTGAGGGGTGTGGGGAATGTAGATGTGTCGAAGGACTCAGGCTGGATGGAAGGTTTCATAGTCTCAATACGCTGTTCACCAAACTACGTAAGTCAGTTATGAATGCCATGCAGAGTAAAGTCTTCTAAAAAAAAAAAAAAAAAAAAATTGTTCCCACTCGAAATATGCAATAGGTACTATAGGTGATGCGCTATTACAGCCTACAATGTGGCATTACAGCGGTGAGTGGCATTCTAGAATCTACAAAGTTATGCGCCAAGCGAGTGGCATTGTAGCGGTTTGCTCAAAAAAGATATTACAATTTCCACACTTCACCAATCAACAAAAACTTCTCCATTTCAACACTACCGAAGCTACAGCTATGGGCAAAAAAGACAAGGGCAAAAAAAGCGCCGAAAAAAAGGCCCGCGTAGCCGAAAAGACTGCGCGAAAGTCCTCGAAAAAGGAGCAGAAGGCCAAGAAAAAGTCTGGAAAAGGCGGGTTAGAAGATGAGGAGGATGATGTGGATCTGGATGCAGTCCTGGAGGAGTATACTCGGCAGGTTTGGTCCCCGCGTCCAGACTTTGGGGCTTCATTGGAAGTGTTTTATGGTGGGGTGGTATAGAGTAGATATAGATTGAGAGTTAACATTTCGGAAAACAGCAAGCCCTCTTCCTCAAAGTCACCGAGACCCTTCTCGCTCAGCCGCCCCCGGTCCGCGCAAACGCCACGCTCACACCCTCCCCGTCAAATACGACGGAACTTTACCTTTTCGGCGGGGAAACCTTCAATGGGACGATCGCACACTTCTTTTCAGATCTCTTCGTATACAACACAGCTACCACCACCTGGCGCCACATCACCTCCCCGAATTCCCCGCTTCCCCGGTCCGGCCACTGGGTTACGGCGACCCAAAACTCCGGCGGCAGCCTCTGGTTATTTGGCGGTGAATTTTCGTCGCCGAAACAGGGGACGTTCTATCACTACAATGATTTCTGGCGATTCGATTGCAACTCGAAGGAATGGAATCGCATCGAGACCAAGAAAGGACCGCCGGCAAGAAGCGGCCACAGAATGGTGGGGTGGAAAAATTATATCATCCTCATGAGCGGATTCCAGGATACAAGCGCCAATACGAAGTATTTGAGCGACCTGTGGGTATTTGATACTGTCTTGTATACCTGGACTCAAATCAGCCTCCCCGCGCACGCTCAACGGCCTGATGCTAGGAGTTCTTTTAGTCTACTGCCGCATGAGCAGGGCGCCGTTATCTACGGTGGTTATTCCCGGGTTAAAGCTTCCGGGAGTGCTCCAAGCGCCGGAAGAAAGGGCGCGAAGTTCACAGGGAGTGTGCTGAAGCCGGTAATACATCAAGATACTTGGCTGCTCCGAATGGATGCAGATCTGAGCAAAGTCCGGTGGGAGCGTCGGAAGAAACCCGTGAACTCGCCGAATCCGCCGAGGGTAGGCGTCACGATGGCGTACCATAAAGGGAGAGGTATATTATTTGGTGGTGTCAAGGACGAGGAGGAGAGTGAAGAGGGGCTGGAAAGCACGTTTTTTGACGAGTTGTTTGCGTGGAGTATTGATCGGAATCGTTTCTTTCCGCTGGTGTTGAGGAAACCGAGGGTCCAGAAGAAGGTGCTTAGTGAGCGTGCGGGAGGGGGAAGAAGAGATAGGGCCAAAGAGGACGAAGAGGAGTTGCTGCGGAATCTTGCGGCGTTGGAGGCCGCGGCGAGGGGCGAAAATGTCGAGGATGCGAAGCCAAAGGAGAAGGAAGAGGAGAAGGAGGAGGAGGAGAAAGTCCCTCAACAGGAATTAAGTTTGAATTTACCACATGCGAGGTTCAATACCGCGATGGCGGTTCAGGATGACGTGTTGTATATCTATGGCGGAACTTTTGAAAAAGGTGATCGGGAGTATACATTCGACGAGATGTATAGCATCGACCTCGGGAAACTTGACGGCGTGCGGACAATATTTAGTCGTGCGGACGAGACGCAATGGGAAATTAGCGAAAGCGAAGACGAGGACGATGAAGACGACGAAGAAGAAGAAGACGAGGATGAAGACGCCGAGGACGAAGAAAAAGATGATGGCAAACCCGACGAAGCCGAGATCGAAGAGCGCCGGAAAGAAAAAGCCCTGCGCAAACAAAAGGCCGAGGAAATCGATACACCGGCAACACCGGTATATGAGGGCCCGGACGAGGCAGAAGCGGCGTTAGACACGACACCGCATCCGAGACCGTTTGAGTCGTTGAGGGAGTTTTATGCTAGGACTTCGACGGCGTGGCAGGATCTGCTTATTGCGCGGCAGAATGAGGTGGTGGATAGACAGAAGGCTACGAAGACGATAAAGGAATTGAGGAAAGAGGCGTTTGAACTTGCCGAGGATAAGTGGTGGGCTTGTAGGGAGGAAATTAGAGCTTTGGAGGATGAGCAGGAGGAGGCGGGGATCGGGGAGGTGGTTAGTTTGGGGGATACGGCGGCCGGTGGAGGTGCTGGAGGCGCAGGCAGGAGGAGGTAGAGTGTGTAGTCAGACTTGTGGTTTTCTTTTCTTTTAATGTAAAGGGAATTCTGAAATATTGGAGGCCTAGGGCCATGGTCATGATTCCTGACCGGGAGCGTAATTGCAAGTACATGTATATTTGTCTAGAATGGAACCGGGAATCGTGAGTGATAATCGGTGAACTTTCTATAATATCGTACAATATATACAATTGATTCGCTTATGCGCTTACAGGTGGGATATTGCTACTTCCATCTCCACGGCCTCCCTCCGGATGTTTAAACGACTGCATTAACTTATACAACTGGCTTATCTGCTCGTCTATTCCCCAGCTCTTCATCAGAGTTCATCTTTAATATACCGACAACGGCAAAAAAACCCAAGGGAATTCCAACAACTCACCACTCATCTTTTCAAGCTTGTCCTTGTCTAGCTTCGCATCCTGCCATGTATCGCCCTCCAGCGCCTGCGCATAAAGCTGCCACTCCGTTAAAAATCCGACCTACCCCCGGGCAAGAACCCTTGTTAATATTTCCTACAACAGCTACGCTCCATGCATTGCACATAAACGGGGATGCGTCTCACAATGTGCACGGGGTTATCAACATTCCGGTGCAGGCGGAATTCGGCTTTGACATATTCGTCGCCTAGTAGCCGTGCCTATCCATCCGGGAATTGGTTAGCCGTGGCATTGGAGCAGATGTTTCGGAGGTACCTCGGCGGGGAGCTTGTGGCGGTGGGCGCGGAGGATGCGGCGGTAGAGAGGGAGGGGAGGGAGGAGGGCTGAGGAGGGTATTGTATAGGTTAGCTCGAATTCAGTTGCTGGTATTGACCGCCGCAGCGAGGTGACAGTGGGTGAATTTCAGGAGAAAGGAAAGGAGAGGAAACGGCGGCAATGGGTAATTACCTAGTTGCGGGGGCTTTTTGAGAATTGGGGCAGAGGAGGATGGGAGGCTTTGGGAGGCGAGGAGACGAAGTGGAGATAATCGCATGGTGTGGCTGATACGGGAATGTGAGGATTATCGGTGGTGGAACAGGAACAATGCAAACCGGGGGAAGGATGAGGCTCGGCGGCTTGACGGGATGCGGGGAGCGAGGTGCACTTTCTGGCTGAGTTTGTGTGAGTACATGTGCATGTACGAGTATGCAGAGCACTCTACATATGACATGTATACGATCTCCCTCGGCAACTTGTAATGCTATGTATACATATATGTTCGGGGCTGCATGTGACGTAGAAGCACGCATATTTACATTTAATACAATGTACTAGTACATGTACATAGCTTCTGCAGGCGAGAGAGAGAGCATCTTACTACTAATATGCGTGGGCACTGATTCTACTCGAGCTGTGCAGATACCGCCCTAGAGTGGCCTACGTGCATTGTACCGCAGAGCAGAGCAGAGTCGAGTACATCATTATAAATAATCACGACACAGAATTCGTTTCCAAAAACTCGAGTCACGAAACATCGCTCGGTGGGAAGTTTGGAGCAGCCCCTGCGCACATATACAGTACTAGTACTTCTACAGCATGGCAGAGTATCTCTCGTCACTGGATGCATTCCATGGGCTTTCACCTTCCCCGCAGCCCAACCTCGGCCCACTCGGCGTTGTCCACCACCGCGCGGCGCGTCATACCGATCACAAGCCAAATCCTAGGCTGCATAGCGCTTCCCCACGAAAGGACAGCCCACCACCCAATCACCAGCCTTCCCACGCCCAATTCCCGAAGTGTGGTTCCGCTGCCTCGTGCTCGTCAATTCTGCTGAGCTCGCTCGGAGCACAACCACACATCCTCCTCTTCCTCCTCCTCTTCCTCTTCCTCCTCCTCCTCCTCCTCCTCTTCCTCCTCCTCCTCCTCTTCCTCCTCCTCCTCCTCTTTCTCCTTCTCCTTCACCAGACCTTCAAAGAAGATCCTCTCCAAGGCGCTACCGTTACTGGTTTACTATTGGTAGCTTGACAGGCTAAGAAGCTTCGACACGAGGTCCGAGCAGCTTTACTCCGAGACCGCCGCCACAATGTCATCTGTTCAAAGCGATAATGTACGTGCTCACGGATATCCGTGCATGGCATCCTCCCCAATTCCTCCGCAATTGCACGGCTAAAAAACGGTTTCACAGGTCATCCACGCTATCTCCGGCGCTGGTAAACACTCCCGCTCCGTTGCACGAAAGGTTCAAAATGCTCACGCATTACTGCAGGTGGAGGCGTCCTCTCCATGGTCTTGACCTATCCCCTCATCACCTTGTCCACACGATCTCAGGTCGAATCCAAACGGGCGTCGTCCTCGGTTCTGGATGCTACGCGAAGGATCATCCAACGGGAGGGATTGGGGGGTCTTTACTCCGGGCTCGACAGCGCTGTGTTTGGGATTAGCGTTACAAACTTTGTTTATTACTATTGTAAGGAGGGAAAAAAAAAAAAAAAAAAATGTTTTCGTTTTCAGCGCAGTACGGCGAAGCTAATTGGGAGTGGTAATAATTTAGGGTACGAATGGAGTAGGGGGGCATTCGAAAAAGCTGCCTTTAAGAGCGGGAGAAGCAGGGCTAAGTTAACCACTCTGGAGGCTATGGCCGCAGGGGCGCTGGCTGGTATGCTTAACTTCCCAGTACCAAATTTATTCCGGTCAACATAGTAACAAATTATTTCAGGCTCCGCCACAGTGCTTATAACCAACCCTATTTGGGTCGTCAACACGCGCATGACCGCCCGAAAACGTGCCCCCTCCGAAATTTCCACTGCCGTTACAACCACAAACACTGAAAAAGCCGTAACCGGCCTCCCAACCCTCCAAGATCCAACCGGCACCGCCAACACACGCCCAAAAAAACCAACCACAATCTCAACCATCAAGGAACTCTTTCGTGAAGGAGGACTGCGCGCGTTCTTTGCGGGAGTTTTGCCGGCGTTGGTCCTAGTCGTCAATCCGATTCTGCAGTACACGATATACGAGCAATTGAAAAATTTGCTTGAGCGGAGGAAGAAGAGGAGTGTCACTCCACAAGATGCGTTCTGGTTGGGGGCGCTGGGGAAATTGGTCGCGACGGGACTGACGTATCCTTCTAGTAGGTTATTTTTTTTTTTTTTTTTCTCCGGGAGTGTTGGAGGAAGGCTAACAAGAAGTAGTTACTGTTAAGAGCAGAATGCATGTGGCCGAGAAGGCTGAGAAGAAGAATATGTTTGAGTCATTTAAGAATATTATCAAAGAAGAGGGATGGGCGGGGCTTTATGCGGGTATGTTTTATCTTTCTAAGATGTGATTTTTTTTAAGGCTCGGAAGTGGAAAGCTGAGTTTTGTAGGCATTGGACCAAAGCTGTTGCAGAGTGTTATTACGGCGGCCTTCTTGTTTGCATTCAAGGATGCGCTTTATGCATGGACGTCGAGCGCGCTTGCGAAGAGGAGGGCGGCGTTGAAGATTAAGGCAAAATAAACACCGCAGTTAACAATCGTCGGAGTATTGGGAAAAGGCGGGAAATGGATGTAAGATTGTGGGCAAATAGGCTTACGGTTTCAAGACGATAGACTTCTTCTGAAGGAGTTAGGGAAACGAGTGATACCTTGTGAAATATGGAGGCAGTTTCACTTAAGTTTTAGAATTTGAATTCGAGAAGCGGAGAGGGAGGAGAGTTTTCAAATGGGCTGTCTATTTTGTAGATTATTTGAGCGGATATCTTTGAATGTGGCATCATGTAGATAAAGATAAATTTATTTTTTTGGAAATCATAGTGCCTCATACCTAACTTGTAGCTGAAGTAGTAAAATCACTTCGAAGAACTGTCTACGGACAAGCCAAATTGACGCATACTTGAGGATTTAAAATTTTTGCAACTCGAATTCGAGCACAGCACATTTTCAAATAGGCTAGTCTCGTTTTTGGGAACACTGTGCATGTGTTGAAATACCCCCGGGAAATTTACCATTTTACCTCTATTTTCTTTCAGCGGTTAAACCTGAGCAAGAGTAAGAGTGTGTAATCGTGAAGGGTCAGTTTTGGAAAAAAGTTCGGGACCGACGGGGGAGTGAAAAAGAATAGATGTATAGGCTACTACTAGCTAGCTTTGGACAGTCGGAATTAGTAGTATACAGAGTAACGCAGGGGATGAAAAGTGTGCGGAGATGATGAGTATATGGCAGTTGTAGGGGAAGTTTTGGAATTGGAGCTGGGATCGGGTATGGTTGAAGAGCTTGAGGGGAAGGTATGGGCATGGAGAAAAGTAGAAGAGTGAAAGATATTCTGGGAGAGTATTGGAACAATAAAGAAAAGCGGAGTAAAAAATTATCAAACAAGCTAACGATATAAGAGCTTTGGCAGGCGATTTCCGCTCCTTATCGACACCGTGCGAGCAGAGGCAGCAATCACTCAAACAGATCCCCGGAAGAATATGCATTTGATTCTTTCAAGTTGCATTGCACCTGCATTATCCTACCGCTCAAATCTCATTTATTGGTACAATAGTAACTTTTTTTTTTTTAAAAAAAAAAAAAAAAAAAAAAAAGATTCATGCCCACCAATTGTACGGGAGCTTGGCATTAGCAGAGTAAATAAATCTAGATTCAAGGCATGGATTTATCTTTTGTTATAAATTCCCTTTGACAGCGATATATGCTTAGGAGAGTATAGTGGTTTCAGAATATTATTAGAAGATCAGTAAAGAACTCCACAGAGGAAAGAAAAAAAAAAAAAAAAAAAAAAAAAAAGGGGGAGGGGGGGTATTTAGAGTAGTATTTGAGGCTTTTCAGGAGAGAAAACAGAAAGAGATGGTTATTTTTCCATCTCAGAATATAGCATTTCTAAGTATGAGTAAGTATTTACATCAGAACTTGTTGAAATGGTTAGATACCTAATTATTGCTATAGCTCATTTCATTGTTCTTTCATCTGATTCGAGTACAAGACTACTTGTCAGTGAGAATGGTACTCAGTCACAAGATTACATGCCCTGATTAATCGGTCGACTGTGAGAATCAAGTGAAAGTGCAGACTTAGAATATATCAAATAGTGACATATTGAAATTATTACATGTTGCCAGTTACCAAGTGTCTTGGCAGATTAAATATGCTAATGCACATTGCAGCTAATAACAATATTAATTTTGAAGTACTTTTTTCCCCCCTCCCTCTCCCCCTCTATTGAGAAAAAAATGAATCAGTAATATTGATTAAATCATATTTGTACGAGACGAGCAACTGAAAATCAATAGCAAACATGATATATGTAAAACTTGACACCTCACGAGAGTCTTCAACCGGAGGATTATTAAGAATCATTACCATCTCAAACAAATCATGTTGTTTTATTTATTTTCTATAGTGGTGCTAACGGCGCTCGCGATCGATTACTCCGGGCGACCGATAGCCCCTTGAGGGGTTTGCTATTTAATTTTATAGCTCGATCTAATGTGAATAAAGTTCAAATCTTGCTGATCTTCCTTGTGTGTATTAATAATATTTTTTTTAAGAAATTTCAACATTATTCAGGTAAACTCTATCTGCTAAAACACATTCAGTACACAAGCCAAAGAGTTTATGACCTGGACCACTAAAATTGAAGAAAATCTTTTTTCGGAAGTCAGGGTGGCGAGTGATATTCTGTGAACTCCGAAGATAACATCAGTCGGAATCAAGAGCGGAAGAGCCAACGTAGACAGTGGTTGGCGTTAGGTAAAATGCCTTTATTTAAGGATGTGGTTCTTGCATCGATTAATCTCGGACCTCGTGCATTTTTTTTTTTAAAAAAAATGTTAGTAATTTTGGAGATCGTTTATGGTATTTTCTCTTCTATATTGACTTCAAGATCTAAAGGTAGGTTCTGAAATCGCAAAGCCCTCTTCGCCTCTTGTAACGTTGATTCTCAAATCAAGGCCTGTTCCAAACACAGTAAACACCGGTGAGCAGAGACCGCATCAACCATCCGGTTGGAATGTCTATGAATTCCTATTCCTTCCCCTTCTTCGCAACGGCAGCGCAAAGTTCCACCTTAACTCCGGCAGAGGAAAGCACATGAATCCAAAGTCTCTGTGTATCGCTGAGTCTGTCATTCTCGGATTTTACTGCGTAATCAATTCCGTCAGTAATGCATAACAGTAGAGCTGAAACTTCAAGGGATCAGCTGAATACCAACCTTCAGAAAACATGCATTCCTTCTTTTCTGGGTTCCAAAGAAACAAATCCGGTATTCCGGAAGCTCTTTGCCGGTATTCTTGACACAGCTGCACAAAAATCCACAGGATTTTGGTCGGCACAAAATATGCATATGAATACGTGTTTGAAGGGAAAAATGCTTACCATTTTACATATGACCGCCAATGCTTCTCCACCCATGCACTTTAAATCCCAGCATTTCCTCTATTAATAAATTAAGCTGTTTAAGGG
>JABYPW010001909.1:0-13105 GCA_016880775.1 Phymatotrichopsis omnivora | reverse complement strand
TTTTTTTTTTTTTTTTTTTTTTTTTTTTTTATTTTTTTGCATACCATTGAAGCATACTGTGAAGTTCTTAAACCTAGCTTTTGGTATATCAAATCCGGCGAATGTGGAGACAAGCCCTAAGCAATCGGAACGTTACACTGCAAATGTCAAGGCTAAATGTTGCTGAGACTTATGTATTGACACAACCGGTCATACAATTTAGTTAAGGTTGTACGATGGGATTGTTACGCATGTAGGTACATGTATGTACTCGGTGTAAGGGGAAGTAATCAGAACTCGTCCCGAGTCGGTCGTTGCGTCTCACCTTGACTCAGTCAAGAGTAGTTAACCACTTAGTTGTATCAGCCACATTGTCCTCACGGCAGTAGCTAGTTTTCGAATTACACTTCTAAGCGATTAACATGAAGCTCATACCCCGCTCAAGCGGTCATCGCTTCTACATGAAGCGAAAAGGAAGTTGTAAGGATCAATTCCCAAGTAACACCCACCGGAAGTAACACACGCAACGAGCGAGTTCAGATTCCCATAATATATGCTATTTTAAAGACAGACCTTAATATAACAGTGACATTGCGGAAGGATATGGAAACTGAATTAGGAGAAACGTATGGGCGGATTGTAGATATTGCGACTCTAAAGTGTGTTCTGGAAATAACTTAACTATAGGATAGCATTGGTGCTACTCGATGGATGATTATTAAAAAGCAAGCAGAAAAAGGTTGAGCCAGTGAATGATGGTGGAATGTAACGCTATATTGACTTTTTTTTTTTTCCCTTTCTTTCTCTGCGCGCATACAAAAATAGGTGAATTTAAGGTAGACGTGTAAAGAACAAGATATATAGGCTGTGTATACCCTTGATGTGAGGTGTTCGATTTTAGCAAGAAGATAGCACTTTCTAACCACTTTTCCCTCCTATAAATTATCCCCAGAACAGGCAGGTTCCACTGCAGATCTTGGTGACACAACACCAAATTCTGGCTAAGGCGGAGTATATACTAGTACATGTGCATGCATATGGCATGCTTATTTACGTCTAGCTTATGGGAAAAGGTACAGCATTTAATTTGAATTTACTTGGAAATCGTCTGATTTTTGAATTTCAACATGCACTGGAAATAAGTCATCAAGTCCGAAAGACAGGTTATTGGTTCCAGGAGGGAATCTATTGCACTCACACTAACGTACATGAGTATATGGGAGATGCGAGGTTTGGGATGATTGAAGAAAGTTTAAATAACAAAGTATCACTTGCTCTTCTTAGAAGATCCGTGCTCAAAGTTATAGGCTTCCGCGGGTTGATTTTTTTTCCTATTTTATAGAGCTCTTGTAGCAGGTAAACCAGATATAATAGAAATTTAAATAAGGGAACAAGGAAAGCCCCATCTAATTTGCAAGGCATGTCGGGAAATAAGAATATGCAGTAAAACGCAAGGCTTAAGCCAATTTCATATGCAGGGACAAGAAGCGGAACGCCGATGGAAATAGAGGATGGCACTTTTTTTTTTTTTTGGATCGGCGTTGATCTTACGATTTTGTTTACGTTTAGGGGCCGTATCAGATGGCTTAAGCGTGTAACAGAGGTTGGTAACAATTTGGTGCGGGTACGTTCGGGAGATTTCATCAGAGAATTTAATTCCCGAACCGGAGACAGGAGAGAGGGGAGCGGCATCATGGGAACCCTTTCACTTTCCGCCGGTCAGCGGGGGAGCCGCGAAGGTAGATCTTCGAACCACTAGCTTGTTCCCGAAAGAGTTTCAAGACTCGGCAATTACAGGACTGCGGCCTAGAAGATTGAAGGGCGCGTCTGGTGGTCCTCGAATTTCATGGTTTCGGGCAAAACCCCAAAATTGACGCGTTCGGCGCCCTCATTTGCAGATCTTCAAAATATAGAAAAGTGCTCCAAATCGCGATTTTGAAAATTGTGGTCAGACCTGAATTTTCAAAACATGGAATCGCAACTCCATGCCTGTGCGACTCTGTGTGACACCAGAACCTCAACACTACTCCATATTATCCACCCACAACCCCGGCCCAACGATGACGGAAGCTAATAATTTGCCAACACCGCAGTTGTTATGTAAAAGCGCGTTGGCCAGTTGGTGTATATGGTCAATTATACTGCGATAAAGAGCCATACCGTATCTCACCTGACAGGAAAGTAGTATATTGCAGAGCTGCTTAATTCTAATCCACATCGCATTCATGAAGTCCTGCGAATGCCTTGTAATACCCTTTTTTTAATGCTACGTGATTGGATAGTTCATAATCAGTATCTTAAGGCGGCAACTGAAATAAGCGTCGAGGAGCAGCTAGAGCGCGAGTAAAAGTAATTGTGAGTTTGTGGAACGCCAAACGCTCCTGCATTTTCTACTTTTCGCTAAGGTAGGATTTCATCAAATCGGGCGTAAAATACCGATTTCCCGAAAATCATGAATTGAAATTGGCATGAACCACCAGATGTGCCCGAAGTTTGTCGAGTTGGCAATGGGAACAACCCAGTGTGGCGTTGTCGATTATCTGGATCGAAAATTCATAACAGGTTGTATCGAATATTGATTGTATACCATCGCATTGTATACGATACGGATATAAGATGCATGTGCTGTAACTAACATGTAGCGTCACACTTGCACCTTTAACACCCAGAAGCTGAAGAATCAAACGAAGTTGAAGATACATGTATGTGAAGAGGCTAACTTTGGCGTTCAAGGCAAAAAAATTACATCCTCGAGCGCACCGAATAGTAGGATCCCACCTTTGTTAAGTCTCTAGTTAGATTCAGTTTCTGTCCGAATTCGGGATCTGTTTTCGGTGCGTCCGTAGTTAAGGAATTTACTCCACAGGAGTGATTAATATCAACATAATCGAGTACACACATGCATTCACTTCACCGACATATTGCATATCATTAATTACACTCTATTGTCCTTCGTAAAGCATTTTGAGTGTTTTGATCGGCACAGTGGAAACAAGCGGTTAATAATCACGGCTCTTAGGGTATAGGGCTAACCTTGATCGCTAAGTTTTTCCTCGCGAACTTTTAACGAACGTTTTTTCCGTCCTTGCTTGATTTCCACGAATTTTCTCTCCCCCACCTTCGCCAGTTCTTTCATCTCTAAAACCCACTGCATCTTTCGTGTCCTGCTTAATCAAAGGCTCAGGTGCATATTCCAGACTATATTTGCTTGCTGTGTTCCGCAGCGTTTGAATGCATGACGTCGGTGGAGTGGGCGGTTGGATCACAGGCATCGATTCACGCCGCTCGTGCGGCGACGTCAACGGGTCGAATCTCCCAGCTGAATTACTGACTTGATGGTGAGTGCAAAATCTAGGAGACACTTCACTGCTTCGAAGTTTATGATATGCTGACTCGATGAAGTGTCATTGCTTGATTGTGTTTCCTGAGTTCAATGTTACATCTGTTGCCAACTTCGCCATTGCCTCGCGTAACGGTAAACGATGGCTAATACGATACTTCTCTGCGGGAACAAAAAGCCGCTGTACTCTGTTCCTTAGGAACGATTCTACCCGGCGAGTGTATACACGACTTCTGGGACAACCTGCTCAGCGTTCGCAAGGGTTTTAACAACTTCGAACTTGGTCACGGTGTCTCTTGTTTGCTAGAACTTAAAGGTTGGTGCTTCCCTGATTCTATACTATAATGCGGGAGGGAAGCAATGAAAGGGATGATCAATATCCTAATACTATCTACATTGTCTGAAGACCATTGAAGATAATGAACCTCTGACAGTCTGATACATTTGGCTTTCTTCAACTTTTTTTTTTTTTTTTTTTTAACCATGATGGAATCTCAAGTCGTTATCATGCTAACGAGACGAATAGTGTAGTATTTGCTCATCCTTTCACTTCGCTCCTGCAGCGCAATTGGCTAAGTTTGATATCCACCATCTGGTCAATACGACGGGTTTCGGTATATAAAACATACCATTAGTTCGCGCTGTTGAACATTTGCCACCTTTCCCCTTCCTCCTATCCTGCACAGAACCTCCTATATGTGCCCCTGTCATCTCTCCACAGACTTTGGGGTTCCTGGAAAGGAGAGGTTGTCATCCATGTGCGTGGATGGACCACATAAATTATTCAATCTGATTTATCGTGGGCATGGGGCATGTGGCCGCTATTTGAAAAATCCCCCCATTTTCATAGCAGAAAGGTGGTCCAGGGTATCTTACATCTTTTTGCCTTTTTTTTCATGTTGGGCCTCTGGGGAATTCAAACATTCAGTGACGGTAAGCGTGAGATTTATTTCATTTTCTTTACCTTTATGGAATAATCCATGCGTGATTGATGATTCTCACTTCTTCACTTTCAGAAATGTTCTTTGAAGAACAAAAGACATGCACTCAAGCTCAACAGTCTGAATTTGTTCAACATTTCAAAAATTCTATTTGTCTTTTTGTCTTTTTTGTCTTCATTTTATTTTTGTCTTGACTTGTGCTAATATTTGCCAAAGGATTTATGTTTTTCCGCTCTTCTAGCATTAGGATTAGAGATCATCGCTGCACACTAACTAGACCACAGTGCCTAGGAACACTAACTAGTACGTATTCTGCTGTTTCGAGTTTTTCTGTATTATTTATCGATACCCCCCAACGTGATGATCCAAATGCATGTATTACCCGAGGAGAAAGCCCATGAATGCTTTCCTTCCATTGAAGTACATCAATTAGCTCTATCTGATACATTATATATCCTCACCGTATTCCTTCGCTATTCTGATGCGTGGAATGATAAGCTAACGAGCAGAAAGATAGGTACCTATATTCGCCTGACTACAGCTGGAATTTAGCGGTTGCACAGCGGGTGAGAGCGAAGAGGGGTGCAGATGTATCTTAGATGAATATTATTTTTAAAGTACTTACGCTTTCGTGTGTTGCGCTGCTACTTAAGATAATGGTTCTGTGAAAACAGCTTGCTTCAGCTTGTGCTTCCCGGCATAAACTTAGCTAAACGACGCATCGCCGTCTCATTGCCAAAATAGTTGGTGGGCCGAATGCAATCCCGCACATGGATGAAGGGAGTGAACCTTAGATATATGTAAATATATGTCTATCTGTCGAATATGCGTTGCTGGAAATGTCTATATTTTCATGCCTCGATCTCAGTTTCATGCTTTTTTCACTCGCAGAGTTTCTACGGCCACGCAGGGATCTAGGTATTGGAAGGTTGTTTATGCATATATGCCCAATGGAAGGGAATGCAAAGATGACGTGCGGATCAAAGTTTGTGATCATGGAAATTGGGGGAATCCTGTTCGAAGTGGGATGCAAGGAGAGTGACAAGGCGCTATACGTTTTCCAGGTGAAGTAATGCACATGAGGTTTACGTCACACGCATCTTAATTTTCTGAACTGCAGGTAGCTAGGCTGGTAGTTAACAGGATGTAAGACCGCATTAGCTTTAAATGCTTTTCACATACTGTAGTCTGTAATTCTGATTTCCTAGCGACCTTCAAGAGAGACGCAGATCATGGGATATCACTCGTGATTTTACTGCGGGCTATTGGTTTGGATGTTGGAAATAATTGGGTTTTGGGGGGCGTGGAGTTTGGGAATCTGCTGCGATCTTTTTTTTTTTTAAGTGGAGATTCGTGTCGGCTGAAGTGGGAGGAACGAGGACGGCGAGATACATAAGGATGAACGGGTTTACAGTACCTCTAAAATAAACACTGTTAAATTTCGTTGATGGTTTTTCAAACAGAAAAAACGGTGCTGGGCATGGGTTGGGGCTATACACGATTTTGATTATTAGTCTCAAGGCCTCGTGCTAGCTGATCATTACTGTACCGGAATGGACATGATAAAGTCAAATTTTGCGGGACGGTGACAATTTCAAGGTGACCAAAAGTCCTTAGCTCTCATGTACTCTACAAGTACTTGGAACTGCTACCAATAGTTTCGGTAATTTGGGTCAAAGTTGGAATCCGTAAATTTGATAATTGCGGATGTGGAATAGTGTTACGCGGCGGGTTTGACGATGGAAGTGAAGCTAAGCGGGCGAGGACGGCAAAGGACGAAAAGAAATGAAAAAGAAGACGACAGGTAATGGAAAAAGACAACCAGGTTGAAACGATCACGTAACGACACGAAGACGGCGATGACAAGGAGAGTCACCACCAAGGTTGAAAACCAAAGAGACGGGCAAACGAGCGTAAAGCGATGGCTGCCTTTCTTTGACAGAATTATTTCTTAACCTCCTCTTTGTTTGATTGCTGGGATGCCCTCTCCTTCTGCGCTGATTAAAAGTGCTCTCCCCCTCGGTTAGGAGTGCTTTCTCTCTCAAAAGCGTGGACAACTCAATCCCGCAGTCCAGTAGAGTGAGTTATGAAATATGCAGAGCTCATAAGACCTCCATCCGCCACATTCGGAAGTCATCGAGAAGAGAAAAATATCACGGTAAATATCATACCCTAGAAATTGCCTTTGAACCGGAAGTCGAGTATAAGATCGATAGTTTTCTTACGTATAGCCTATACATTTTCAAAAAAGAAAAAAAAGTACTTCGAAGTCACCTAATAAATGGTTTTACGTAGATATTATACGTCTGTAATGCAAGTGCGGGTTTTGGAGTAGATTGATTTTCGTCCGTGCTGAAACTGTGCGGTACTGAGTGATAAACTGTGGTCATGAACGAGAGCGACATGCCGAGTAACAAGGCAAGAACACTCATAATAGAATAACCCAACTATGCTACCAACTCGAACAAAAGCCTTGGAGAGGGCAAATGCGGCAGTATTTTTTACATGAGTTGAACCTTGTCTACATTTTATATTTTGTAAATCTTTTCGCAATAGGAGAGGACGGCATCAGCTCTGTGGACGACTTTAAGCCAGCAGTTATATGCATAGTTATATAAGATTTCCTACACACCGCAGTTCATTACTGTTAGTATGTAAGTATGTAATATGGATTTTCCTTACCTGCTAAGTACATGTGTACCAAAGTGAGCTCTGCCTCGATATCGAGTCGAGTCTCGCAAAATCAGAAGTAATAGCCAGATAAAACCCTCTGCTATCAAAATTGCTGGTTAGTGCTAATGCTTATTCTGATCTCGCTCCGTAACATCGGATCGAATTGAATCCCGGCCAACGCAATGGGATCTCGTTCCCCAAAGGTGAGAATGGTGGGAGAAAGTCTGAACTTGCACGAGTATGTATCTCTCAGTCATCATGTCCAGGGTACACCAAAACATCAATGGGAGGCATAAAAGATCCCGAAAATACACAGAAAACTCCACTTGTCGCATTCAGTTCTCAACTCCTGGGGTTTTCAAAAATGCACACCCATGCATTTTCGCTAATCCTTGCCGTGAATTGGTGCACGAGTTTGCTGAGTCATCTCGAAGCTAGGGCTATCACCACCTCGCCGAAAGCGCAAGTCTTGGCGAAAAATGATTGTGGGAAAAGTTCTCTGCCCGCCAAACTCGCAACAAGCGACATCTCTTTGCAACAGCAGCGCCCGCCCCCACACTCGGCCTCAACTCCTCCATCCACCATCTCTATCACCCTCTTGCGACCGCTAAAATGTCAAAAACCGCCGCCGAAAGGAACCTGTGAGTTTGAGGAGATCGCCGTGTGAAGATTTTTCTTTTCCTTTGCGGTACAAATGTGGCTAATGGAGTTTGTGATGTCCAAGTAGGCTTGCCGTTGGCCCGCTGAAGAGTGTGCAAGTCGACGCCCTGGTAGTTCTCAAAATTTCGAAACATGCGTCCTCCGCGCACCCGCAGACTGTCACTGGCCAACTTTTGGGTATGTCGGCGGTGCTTCCCTCCTACTCCGGCTATTTTGAAAGGATGGGCTGATGGGATTGAAAAATAGGCATGGACGTCGACGGGACCCTTGAAGTGACGAATTCGTTCCCGTTCCCCTCCACCGATGCATTTTTGGCCGCTGAATTCGACTCGAATGCGTCGAATGCTGCTGCCAGCGCCCCAAGGGCAAAGAATAATGCCGTGTATCAGGCGGAGATGGTTAGGTGCTTGAAGGAGATGAATGTCGATGCCAATGTCGTTGGATGGTATACCAGCGCCAATTTGGGGAACTTCGTATGCGTCTCGCTCAGGTGACTTAGAAGAACGGGCCGCTGATATGGATTTGTGTGGTATAGTTGAATTCGAACTTTGTCGAGAACCAGTATTTCTACCAGAGTGCTATGAATGAGCGAACAGTTGCCTTGATTCACGACACCGCCCGATGCGCCCAAGGAGCGTTGGCCCTTCGTGCCTTCAGATTGACACCTCAATTTATGGCTGCACAGAAGGAGGGCAAATTCACCAGCGAGAGGTCCCTCACCTTTCTCCCAATATCCGGAACGCCCTAAAAACTGACCTCTGCGCAGTCTCGTCAAGTATAATCTCACTTACAAAGACATCGTCACCGAGCTCCCTGTCCGAATCCACAATTCGCACCTCCTCATCACCCTCCTCCACCAACTCGACACCCCTCCGCTTCCCACCTCCCTAACAACCTCCTACCAAGCCCCTCTCGTCCCGAACTATGACGCCCTGGACCTCTCCATAGACCCCTTCCTCGAGAAGAACTGTGACCTCCTCCTGGATGCGATCGAAACCCATCACACGGAACTCAACAACGCGCAATACTACCATCGCCAGCTGGGCCGCGAACAGGCGAAGATCACCGCCTGGCAGACAAAGCGTAAACAGGAGAATGCGGTCCGTGCTGCTGCTAAGCAGCAGTTGCTCCCTGAGGACGAGTGGACAAGGTTGTTTAAGCTCCCCACAGAACCGAGTAGGCTTGAGACGCTGTTGAATAGTAGGCAGATTGAGCAGTATGCGAAGCAGGTGGACGGGTTTACGGCGAGTGTTAGCGCAAAAATGTTTGCGGTTAATGGAGGGTTGCCGAGGACGGATTAGAGTGGAATAGTGACACCGGAGGATGAGGAGGGGCGGAAGTTTTTTTTTTTTTTTTTTTTTTTTTTTTTTTTTAAATGTTCCTTTTTTTTTTTTCGTTCTTTTTGTGGTTCGCAAACGATTCTTTTTTCCCTCGAGTTTCTTTTTGTTTGTGGGCTGGGGAAGGAAAAGTATATTATTCCAAAAGGGGTGTATTGAAATAGAGACTATTGCTACGTATATATTGTATTTTCCTTCCTTTCTTCTTTCACATTTACACGGGAAGTTTGGTCTCCCCGGTTTTGGAACAGGGCTCCGGGAAATTTTTGCGCGTTTATGACAACTACTGATATTTTGCAGGAAAGCACAAATAATCATGTACATGCACATAAATATCCAAACCTATCAATCCAGATATACTTTTTCTTCAACCTCTTCCCTCCGCTTCTTTTTTTAATTTTTTTATTTATTTATTTCTTTAATTGCGCAACCCTTCAACAATACTGTTGTGCATAATTCCCCATCCCATACTTTATCCCAGCAGAACCCCCAAAACACTCGCCCCCAACCACTCCCAATCCCTCTCCCACCCTTTCTGCACAAATTCCGCCCCCACCTTCACACCTTCCTTAACCTTATCCTCACTTCCCCACCCCGGAATTCTCGGCGGCCAAACAACCAGATGCGTCCCAAAATGCACCGCCGTCTTCCAACACAATTCTCTCTTCCCCTCAACTCCTGTCCCCTCACTATACGCCCTCAAAAAGCTCTTCAAAATCTCCACTCCTTCGGCAATTCCGTGAAAGTGATATGGTAGGTAAAGTTCCGCACACATTTGCCCCAAATCCGGGAACAAAGGAGCAATTTTTGCGAGTTCCCAGTCGATTACCGTCAGTTCCGACGGGGAAAGGAGTATATTCCCGGTCCAGAAGTCGCCGTGGCAAAGCGTAGTATCTTCAGGGGAGGGAGACAGGAAGACGGGGGTCATGTATTCCAGCACCTTTGCAAAGGTCTCTTTATACGGGGTTAACGCATCGGGGTACATTCCAACGGTCTCCTCCAGCCGTCCATACGACACAAACAGCGACAATTTCGAGGTTTGTGTGTTTCCCTTTAGCAACCCTTTCAAAACCTCCGCTTCTGGTGTTCTGCCGTAAGAATGCAGCCTCTGCAGAAAACTCCCAAGTAGAGATCCGATAGGCGCTATCATATCCGCCTGTAGGGATCTTGAGAGTAATGCAGACTTCAATGTTTCTGACTCCGGCCCTGCATCGGAAGCAATGAGGGTGTGCGTATCCGGGAAATAGAAGAGCACTTGGGAGGGTTGGATTTTTAGGTCGAAGGAGGAGACGGAGAGTGTGGAGAGGGATTTGAGAATTGAGTATTCGTAATACTTTTTTTTTTTTTTTTTTTTTTTGTATCTGCTCGTTAGCATTTATTTCCCTTCTTTTCTTTCTTCTCTTTCCTGTTTCTCTTTCTTTTCACTTGGGGGTACAGAAAATATTGATAACATACGCAGCGGACAGGATCAAAAGATACATCCTTTGCGAGTGCAGTAATAGGCTCGGCATGCTTGATTATAATTGTTTTTGCTTCTCCGGAGCCAGAGAGGGTGCCGCGATAGGTATAATTTGCGAAGCCCCGCGAGAGGGCCGTGATGGAGTTCGCGGGGAAAGGGCTGGTGGAGAGGTACTGGGAGATACCGAGAGGAATTGTTAAATCGGGAGTTTCGTCTGCGCCCATGATTTCAGGGATTGATTTTCGGAATTGATGTAATTGATTCTGTGGAAACGGCGAAGGTGGTAGGGGTAGGGGTCGATAATGGGCGTTACTTTATCAAGCGATGTGAAGATGAAGTTGGGCCGGTTGCGGAGAGTATGGATTTTATACTGTGCAGGAAGCATGTACATGTCCCGTGCTAACCCCAACCTGTACTACACTTCGCTTGGGAGCGTGCGCAACATCTCAATGTTTGGATATCTGCGTATGGTATGTATTAGTACATGTACACAATAATATGCACTCATTTCGAATCATACTGAATCACCCTGCAAGCTAAATATTACTCGTGGAGATATGTGTAACTTGACTCAATTTTTTATAAGGCTGCCAAGGCCCGAATACATGTAAATACGAAAACAAGCCAAGCCAACCAAAGGCAAAAAGCAGTGAAAAAACAAAACAAAAACCCAATAGAGAGCTTGCGATTTTGGATCCAGATCCAAAATTGTGACCAAGTCACAGCCTTGGCGCTCTACTGTGGAGCCAGAACTCCGACCGAGTTTTCGCGAGCTATCATCCGGTTGCTTTCATTCCCAATTATGACATCAGCCTCGAAGCGCCTCTTCCAACGTCGGAGATTGCTTCTACGCCAGCAGCGACTCCATTTGCTACGTTTTTGGTTGAAGCTCGAAAATTCGAGAAAGGTATCGTTGCGCCCGGGCAGCAGCGTGAAGGAGGTGAATTGCCACTCGATTTTTTGGGTGACAAGTCCTGGAAGACCTACTTTCGGTAAGTCCAAGTTTTCAGAGAAGTGAATCAATTGCTAATGAATTACAGATTTACATCATTCGACGTGCAAAGACTTGCTGCTGCTCTTGAACTCCCCGCGGTTATCCATGCTGAACCGATCGCATAACGGCATTATGCATGCTCCTTCGACGATTCGTATACCCTAATAGATATGCTGATAACTATCTTATGTTTGGATGGAGACCAGAGCGGATGAGTCGATTTGTGTCCGCTGTTATGGACTATATCTATCAGCGTTGGGGATTCCTTCTAGGATTTGACACACACCGATTGACTCCACAAAAACTACGACAGTACGCGGATACTATTCACTTAAAAGGTTGCCCACTACAAAATCGTTGGGGCTTCATCGATGGAACGATATTCCCGATAGCTCGACCGATTCAATACCAACGTACATGTTATAATGGGCATCGTCGGAAACACTGCTTGAAGTTCCATTGTATTGTTACACCAGATAGGTTGATAAGTCATGCATTTGGACCGTATGAAGGAAGGAGAAATGACTCCTATCTTTAGGAACAGAGCCATCTTGAGGAGATATTAGAGGTGCATGCGAAGGACTCTGATGGGACTAGGATACAACTTTACGGGGATTCGAATTACGGCTGTACCCGGTACTGTGTTAAACCATATGGAGGTGCAAATCTTTCAGCAGGGCAGAAGACTTTGAACACCAAGATGTCAAAAATTCGTGTTGTAAATGAGTGGGTGTTTAAAGAGATGAAAAAGGTTTTATTCCCGTTTTTCAAGTTCCCTGATAATCTCAGAATTCATTTGCAGCCGATCGGGAAAATGTTGTTGGTGGCAATGATCCTTCATAATGCACATGTTTGCCTTCATAGGCCACAGATCACACAGTATTTTAGAACAGCGAATGGGGGAAAACAGAAGATAGCAAGGGACTTGTGGTGCGATCCTCCGGTTCTAGAGGACTATTTTGTACGGATAGAAACTTGAAGCCTTAAGTGAATATATTGTATCTTTTCATCTTTGCTTTGAATTCTGAATTTCCTTTGAAAGTTCCATCAAAGAATCATTGATCCTCCTCATTACTGCCATATGCTCATCATGCCTTATAGCTTCAAGTCTTGTGTTATCATCTTCTTTCTCTTGTAAATTCGTCATCTCTTTCATATTTCTCGTCTGCTCCTCTCTCAATTCCTCCGCAATCTCGTTTAGCTGCGTTGTCTGAGTTTTTTTTCGGCGCTTGCTAGGATGAGCTATTGCATTCATCTATTAGTATTTTTTTTAAAAAAAAAAAGATTATAGCCATTTTTCTTTACTACTTACCTTCGCCTGCACTCTCCTGTGCAGATCTGCGGTTGCCGGTATGACTGGAGGTTGTCGATTCCATAGAATGCATTGCTGCAAACCTCCAGTCATACCGGCAACCGCAGATCTGCACTTTCTCCTTCTCGTTCCAGTAAATCTTGCTTTGTGACCGCCTTTGCGGAGACCTCCTTGTTCCTGCTCTTGCAATCCTGGCGAGAGGTTATCTCTTCCATGTCCATGCAAAACTTGCTAACCTCTTCCTCCGTTCCGGTGGCCTGCCGTCTTTTTGTCTCCTGCTGTCGGTGGATTTTGATCAATTCATCGAGGCGGTTTTTGCAAGAGGCCCAGATCTGCTGCTGTTGGAATGTTTCAAATTTTCGGAAACCTTGCAATTCATACATAATTTCAGTATATTAATACGGTATCGA
>JABYPW010001908.1:0-13117 GCA_016880775.1 Phymatotrichopsis omnivora | reverse complement strand
TTTTTTTCACCTCGTTGGGATTGTGATTCTGTGGCCTTAGCTTGTGCCCCTCTCCAGGATTTTGCGCTTGGGTGAGAGTAACGGGGAATATAAGCGTAGCTGTGGCGGGTTTGAAATGACAAATTGTCCTTTTTTTTTTTTTACTAAATTGGTATTTCCTATGAATTATAAAAGAAATTTTCATTTTTGTCAAAGTAATTTAAATATTTATTTCCTCGCAAAATATCCCAATAAGAGGCCCAATGTATGACGCCGGAAACCAAGAACCGACACCACGACACACCAGAAAGTATGACTTGTGCGAAAGAACGCCAACATTCCACAACAAACAAAATAAAAAAAGCGCTTCATATAAATATTCTCTTGAATGCGTAGAATAATTCTATAGAGATTGATTTTAAAAATAGTGCGATCTCAGCACTCTGCGTTCCTTAGAAAAGTAGCAATTTTGTATGAAGGCTAGATCTAAGCGAAGCTACAAATATGCTTAGTCAGTGCTACAAAGGGTCTAGATGCCAAGATCGAGTGATTTACCATGTTTTGAGACATACATTTGAATGTCCGCGTACTTGATTGGATACCTTTGGAAGGCTTATTTGTCAAGATAACAGTTGTAAAACTCTTCTACACGCTGTGTAAAACTTAAATGACAATCGGCTATGCCTACTACAATACGAAAAGCTCCTCGTCAGCGTTCCCGAAGCCTTATCATAAGACACAAATATGATATCCCTCCATGCCCACCCCTCCCCACAGAGGATCTCACCTCCGATGATGACTGAGAAAGTGGAGAAGAAAGGCCATATGGTCTTATTCTTCCCAAAGTTTCATTACGAGTTGAATCCTATAGAGTATTATTGGGGGCAGGCAAAACGTTATGCTAGGGACCAATGTAAGTTCAACATAGAGTCCCTCGGATAATTATCCCGGAAGCCCTGGTGTCTGTCAAATACCAAACAATTGCAGCTTTTTTTGTTCGCTGTTCTCGGCAACAAGAGGCGTACCAAAAAGGAATCGCATATGGGACTCAAGAATTCAAAAATATACATCACATCGACGGGTCAGGACTGCAGAGGAGGATAAAAAATGGGTTTTCGGATGTCAGATAGCCAATAATATGCACTTCTAAAATCTTAGTAACGTATTAGTAATCACAAAAGCAAATGATCATAGTGTTGGTTCTTGGTGTCCAGCACCATACGAGGTCAATAACTCCATTAAAAAAAAAAACTGGCCATTCTATGAAAAAAATTTGTTAACCTTTGCATAAGATAAGTTGCATGTAAAAGGTTTCTTTTGTTAATTCTATTGTATGCTTCAAAGATTCTGGTGGGTAGCTAACGCGCACCTCTCTTGTTGACCCGATACCACGCGGCACACGAACGAAACCGAGAAACCGGTAATGACTAAGCCGCTGTTAATTAGGTAAGCAGTAAGTGGTCTGCGGCGCTGTTATGGTGCAGGAGATGGATATGATTCGAGAAAGTATTTGATAAAAAAAGAAAGAAGAAAAAAAGGAAGGAGAAAGGAGTAGAAAAAAAAAAAAAAAAAATGGAAAGAGAAAAGACGTGAAGAGAAAGCTGAATAGAGACTTACTTTGGAAAATAAATTAACTCCGCCGTCGCTACTTTACCTTTTCCCATATATTACCACATCGCCTCGGACAGTTCACGTTTCACCTCCCGTGCACATGTACATGTATTTTTACAAGTACCCCACGTTGCGATCACAGCGTGCATTACTTCTGGAGTGCTCAGATGATCGTTTTTTGACATGCACCATCTTGCAAAAAATACACAATGCAGGATCCTCTGCTTGCTACCACCGTGGCTGGTACCAGTATAGGTGTGACATCGATGCCGAGCAGAATAAACACAAAAACGTTACGAATCATTTCTCATGACGCATCGTATATGATCACTTGAAGTACCTACCTTTCTCATGAACTTCTCTTTCTCTCATTCTTTCTTTCTTCTTTACATTTATTTTTATTCATGCTGATTTGATGATTTATTGATTTATTTAATTATTTACTTATTTGCCCCATGCTCCTGCTAGTGACGGTCGCAAGTCGGTATTGGAAAATACAATTTGGGTTAGGGTTGGGGAGTCTCAAGGTTATTTTATCGTGTTGTACTGTATTACATAAGCGAATTTGTTCTTGTCGACCGAAAGAATTGTTGAGCGATTCCGAGGGTCAGCGCGAAGGGTTTCCTAGGAGCGGTCAGAATGAGCTGTACGCAAAGAAACGAGCAAAGATTAAAAAACGCCACAAGACATGTAAAAGCTTGCAGATGGAGCAGATGATAAGATCGAGAGTAATAAAATGCGGCAAGCGACGAGAAACTGTCCGCCCAGTTATGATCTGACCGAACGAAACGTCTTTCGCTTGAACGCGGTGTCACAAACGAGCCACTCATCAGACAATATGAACAGGATGGGGGGTCTCCAACGCCCGATGTGGAATATGTACCTATTCGCATTGCTGCTTCGCGGTCCAAATACCGTAGCGATTGTCCCGAATTGATTCTGACAGGAGTTTGATTCGGGATGCGTGGCAGAACGTTGTCTCCCGCAATTGCACCAGTGCTGCAGGGGAGTTAAACGCTGCGCAAACACCGCCTTCCTTCGCAGTTCGCAATTGTCCTTCGCACTCTGCAAGGAGCAACAAAGCCCAGACATTGTAACCTGGGAACGCGGTGAAGTCCGTAATGAAGAGTTATCGATTGGTTGCGCGATCTACAGACAGGGATCTTTTTTGTGGTATCTCTTAGCCTAGTATTGTAAAGTGCGATGCTCCATATTCTTTCTTCGCAGTTCCCCTTCGCGGTTATCTTTTTCGGAGTATTATTTTGTATGTACATACTCGTTTTCCTCGCCGTACATACCTTTATGGCCTTTTCGAAGTTTTTATATCCTTCTTGTTCATGAATTTAAATACCAAGGAACCCCCACCCTCCCGAAGGCCGAAGTAGAAGACCCAAAGCACATACAGCTCGGTTCGCTACATAAATTCGGAGCTTCGCATTCTTCGATTCTTTTTTTAATTCCTCCATCTGCTTCATAATTATCACCAGCCTCCCATTCGAATCAAATCAAATGTCACAACACAGCGACAGTGACAGCGTCGAGCTCGCAAGCGGGGACTCTACTATTGCCGAAAACTCTTCGATAGATAACACGACGCCTGCTATTCGGTTATGCGTTGCTTTCCAAAAGTTCGACGATGTTGCGTACCTCCATTACGTCAAAGCCTCCAGGAACGAAACGGGAATGCAGGTGATGGAAAGGATTAAGCAAAAATATTTCGTCGCAATGTCATCTGCACACTTCCGGTGGTTCCCATTCATTTTGCCGGGTACCGAGATCATAGTCGCCGTCGCAGTGGTTGAGCCGGTAAGGCAATCCATGCATTCTTTAGCACTGCATGTTGCCGCTGTGGTTGGACGCATGAAACTAAGTGCTATTCATTTCTACCATTTTAGGTTGCACAGGATCTCGAAGTTCAACAACCTGAAGTGATCGAGGTTGAAGTCTATGATTGCAAAAAAAGATGTCACTTGAGCAGCGGCTTTAGCAATCCCAAGAAACTGGACTGGATCAAAGACTTTAGTACGACATTCGACGATATAAATTACTCAATACGACCGGCTGATACCCGAGATGGGATTAACGCCCTCCTCATCAAGACAGTCTGGAGCAGGACGGTTTTCTTGTGGATACTTCTCGTATCCGCACTCTTGGGCATAGCGGCTGGAATTATAACTGGAATTGCGACTAGAAATTTGCAGAATGGGATCGTGATCGGGGTGAGTGTTTTTACGCTCGCGAATCAGGTGTTGCAGAACGTGGTGGAGCAAAGACGTGAATAGACATTTTAAGCGAGTAGTAAGAAGGCATTGGCATTACTTTCTTTTACTTTCTTTTACTTTTACTTTTACTTTTACTTTTCCGTCTCTCTCGCTCCTTACATTTTCTTTCTTTTTCCCCTCCTTTCACTTTTTCTCTCTTTTTCTTTTCCTTTTACTATTACTTTTCCTTTCACTTTTTTTTTTTCTTTATGATTATTGTTATTTCACGGAAAGATGTATCCTGTCGATATTTTGGGTTAGTCGGAGTTTTTTTCATGCATTTAGCTTGATACAAAATAGAATAGGCAACGGGTACTCATGTATGGCATGTTTCATTTACAAGTGATAAATCGGAATGTCAAGCTATTGAAGGTGTGAGTGGAATGGATATCGGTACATGTACCTTAAGGTATTGTCATCGATCCGGAGGCGAGTAACCGGAGCGAAATGCAAAACTCATCATCCCGGAACAAAGTCGCAAAGAGGGCTTTTATTATCTACGATGCGAGTCGATAGGATATGTAGGTGAAGAGGTGTACTAGTACTTGTATGAAATTCAAGGTTAAATAATCCGATCTATCTTATCTGATCGCTTGCGGTCCCATATGTACTCTACTCGAGTAGAGTAGTTACACACTTGAAAGCCAAAATACAGGAGAAGGCTCCCTCGTGTTTCGGCATGGAGAGTATATAAACTAAAATTGGAATACTGGAGGACTTCCCGTCGCTCCAAAGAACCAGTTTGGAAGGGTTGACAGGGGTGTTTTGAACAGGTAAGACATCGAAGACCCACTTTTATGCATTTCCAACTTGGTAATCTGGAGGAGGGAGGGGGGGTCTTCCAACTTCTACTTTGGAAAGCAGGGGTGTGATGCATAGAAATAGTGCACAGGCTAACCAAAAATGTGTAAACGTATGCCGTGTAATGGAGTCTAGGACGCGTGAGGTATGGCGCCGACGAGATTCATTGGCTTGACAAAATGCAGGTGCACAGACATTCACCTCAGTCTAAACTGGCAGTTTGGAAAAAAAACCGAATACCACGGAATAGAAGATCTTCCAAACGCTTTGTGCCTCCGATTCCAAAGCACCACTTTGGAGCGAGGGGAAGGTCTCCAATGTAATGTATGTACTAGTACATGTACTTGGATTTAAGTCGTACAACGATCAGCTGACTCGATTAGCACAAGGCATGACTGAGGGATAGATACATCATGGGAGCGGCGGGGGTGTGCCCCAAAATTTGACCTGTTGATTTACGGAGTATGTTGAGTTCTCGATGACTACCCGTTATCAAGGAGAAATCAATTCTGTTCTTTTGCGACGAAAAAATTTGAACATGTACATTGCATAAGTACATGTACATGTACTTGTAGTATATATAGATGCATGCATGCACGAGAATACATGTCGCAGTTTAGCGCTGATGTGATGTGCTATTGAAATGCCACTGAATGTCTTTGTTTTGGTTTCATTCTCAGGTACGGTGTGCCTTCGTGCAAAGAAAATTCCTGAAAGAAGTCAAAGCTATACATCTTCAATTACATCCGCTAGATAAGCCCTACCGCCGCGATTCGCTCCTTCCTCCATATCCGTGCCCCATAATTCCTCTTCGTCATTCTCTGTTGCATCTGCGACTGGTTGCGCATGGCTCTCTTGGGGCAGAGGAGGTAGCAGGTAGGCCCTTACCAGGCATGCTATCTGAGTAGAATGGAGACCTTCCCGTCGCTCCAAAGTGGTCCTCTGGAATCGGAGGCACAAAGCGTTTGGAAGATCTTCTATTCCGTGTCATTCGGTTTTTTTTCCAATCTGCCAGTTTAGACTGAGGTGAATGTCTGTGCACCTGCATTTTGTCAAGCCAATGAATCTCGTCGGCGTCATACCTCACGCGTCCTAGACTCCATTACACGGCATACGTTTACACATTTTCGGTTAGCCTGTGCACTATTTCTATGCATCAAACCCTTGTTTTCCAAAGTAGAAAGTTGGAAGACCCCCCCCCTTCCTCGAGATTACCAAGTTGGAAATGCATAAAAGTGAGTCTTCGATGTCTTACCTGTTCAAAACACCCCCGTCAACCCTTCCAAACTGGTTCTTTGGAGCGACGGGAAGGTCTCCAATGTAATTTTATATCTATAACCCCCTCCTATTTATGAGCAGCGATCGTATAGATGTGGGTACAATTTGATGTTGGTTGATAATTGGATGAGAAGCACCATCAATGTGTACATGTATCTGCATATGTGTATCGAAAAGCTGGATTTGTCCAATTATATTGGGGATCATCCTTGGGGCAATCGCTGCCGAACTAATAATCTGTTCCGGCCTTGACCCTTGCCTGACGAGATTGATTTTTGCCGCGAACGAGTGCGAAGACGTTACACCAAGACATACTTATGCATTATCCTCACCGAGCGTATCAGTAGAGTTTGGCGCCAAGAGCTACAGGAATCCTATGAAAAGGCATACTCCCGCACCATTAAGTCATACTCCGCTGGACGCTACCAACCCCGTATCGCCGGCCATGCATCCATTTCTTCAAGCTCTTGTTTTCCTTCCACCGCTCCACTTAACCCTCTGCCTTCTTCGCAGAGTCTTCAATCTTTATCGAAATGTCCGGCTCGCAAAGGCAACGGGGCTTCAATATGTCATAGTGCCGCTTGATGAGGAAACATTACCTACGGCGGCCTTCGTTCGCGCAGTAGATTCCGCTATTACGATTGTCCCCGAATGGATCCGCAATAATATCTTAAGGTGGCCGTATCTCGAGGCGAATTGGAGATATAAATCGAGATGGGAGCACCATAGAAAACATGGAAAAGTCTTTTTGGTTGTTGGACCGAAGTGGATTAGGGCGATTATAGCCGATCCGGATGGTATCAAGGAAGTGTTGTCGAATAGGCACGAGATAATGAAGTTTAAGTTTAAATTTCCCAGAGGTGGTGAGTTTGCGATTTACACTCAACATCCACTCTCTAAGCCCCAGTAACTAGCTAATAAATCTGGACAAAAGATGCATTAAATATCTATGGAGCCAACATTATCACGGTATGTATCCGTCCCATGACCGTGAAGTTCCTGCACCAAATTTGAACAATATCTCATATTTTCTCAGGCGGAAGGTCAACACTGGCGTCGATTCCGCAGAATCACCGCATCTAGCTTCAACGAAGCCAACCACAAGCTGGTGTGGCAAGAGGCATTACACCAAGCGTCTTGCATGATAACCGAATGGACAACCTCTTCTCCCTCCACCGTACCTCATTCCAACCCGTCCGGTAAAGCTAGCCGGGCTGTTCACAACATGCTATACGATGGAAAAATATTAGCATTGAATGTCCTCTCCCACGCCGCTTTCGGAATCCCCCTCGATTACCCAGGAAACACCGCACAAGACCCAAAACGGCACGAGAAAGATTTCGTCGAAGGACGCGGGAATCATTCAGTATTTTCCTCGCAAGAGCCTCCAAAGGGTTACAATTATACTTGGAATCGGGCCATATCACTGCTCACGCGCGATTTTACACTCACCGCGGCAACCATTTGCATGTTGCCCGAATGGTTCGACAGGTTCGGTCCTGCAGCAACGCGGAAATTATGGGTGCTGTATCACGAGGTTCGGGGTTATCTTGAACAACTTATCGCTCAGGGCATTGCGCGATCCACAAATAATAAAGATTCTGGATCCGGGACTTCAAAAATGAATTTGATCAATAACATGATCAAAGCGGAGCAAGAAGAAACAAGAGCAAGCTTGACCCTGCAACCAGATGAATTGATGGGAAATGCTTTTATATATATTATCGCTGGACATGAGACGACGGCGGTTGCTCTGCATTCTACGTTGGTGTTGCTGGCGGTGCATACGGATGTCCAGGATTGGTTAATTGAAAAACTGGATGAGGAGTTGAAAGGGCAAGATGAAGACCCGCACAAGTGGAATTACGAAATCTACCATAAGTTGGCTTCCGTACAGTGTGTAATGGTATTGCAACTCCGAATTATTATTCTATTTATCCAGACTGACACTCCCAGAATGAATCACTGCGTTTTGTCTCACCAGTAGCCACCATCTTCCGTACCAGCGAACAACCCGTACCTCTAAAGCTCCGGAACGGAGAAACCTACATTATTCCCCCTGGCTGGGTTATGACACCCAACTTCGCCGCTACTCACTTCAATCCGGAATACTGGGGAGAAGATGCTGAGGTTTTCCGACCCTCGCGTTGGTACATCCCGAAAGACACACCAATCACCGCCGACGATCCCACACTTTCCCCAACCTTTCGGGCATCTGCTATTGCGGCATCAGAATCAGATGGACCAGCTCTGTTCTCGCAACGAGTAAGACTACCGGAATCGGGGTCATTTTTACCATTCAGTGATGGACAAAGACCTTGTCTGGGGAGGAAGTTTGCACAAGTAGAACTTGTTGCAGCTTTGGCAGTGCTCTTTAGCAAGCACCGGGTGGAGTTGGCGTTGAAGGAGGGTGAGACAATGGTGGATGCAAAGAGGAGGGCCGAGAGAGCTTATAAGAGGGCACCGTCGGGGTTAACGACGGTTATTTTGGAGGATATTAAGGTTCATTGGATCCCGAGATAGTTGGCGGAAATTGAAACAATTTGGATTGGGGAACAGTAGGGATGTTACAAAGCTGGTTTAATAGTTGGGAATGCAAGGAATAAACGTATGAGTTCTACAAATCGTATGGGAGAATAAAGTCGCGATGGTTAGGTTTGTTTATATCCGAAATGCATTCAAATGATTATTTCACGTAATACGTAGCTACATTAATGACATCCATGAGATCGCGGACTTGCAGTTACTAAAAGTTATGGGGATTGATATAACAATTAATGTCTCGTGCCAAACATACACGCGACGTAAATCGAGATTAGCTATCATGATCAATCACTCACCGCTGGATTGTCGGAAAATAATTTCATGGATTGCTTTATTACACATTACCTCCAAAAGCAAGTACGTTGGATATTATTGTTGATTTTAACGATACCGCATGCAAATTATTTCGAGCAACAACAGCGCAGCGACATACGTATTAGCAGGAGTAAACAACAGCAGCAAGCTCCCACAACTCCGCAGCCTTCACAGCCACCACTTGCACGGAAATCCACTTCACAAGTACATACATGCGACCTTTGCATACAGAACATCTTCACAAGCGTCCACAAAAGTAACGAGAACAAGGAGCCATAACTCGACGACTCTTATATATTTTGATCCTTGCAATAATGGATAATTCGGCAGAGCGCGGCGAGGTCCAAGTTACATCTGGTTTCGCCAGATCTGATAGTGCTTAACTGCTCCCCACGAAAGAGCGAAACCCCCTTCACTACTAGTGAACCGCTCCCAAATGGATCTCTGAACACGTGTACATGTATACTGCTGAAAAACCCAGTTCGCCCCGTAAGGCGTATAGATTTTTACATTTAAACTTATGAGCTTTTTTCACCAAGGCATGTTTGGATGTTTCACCAGCCCAACGTTAACTCTGCGCAAATCTTCACCGTGAAACATGCATCTCACCATATTCAATTGGAGAGAGAAAAATTATATATCGGACAAATAGAAAAATTTCACGTTCCCCCCCTCCCCCCCTACCTCCGAGAACATGGAGACGCCTGCGATTGGAAGTCTAGCGAAAAGAAAGTTGCCGGAAACACAGAGAGATCTGAATACCATGTAACAGTAAGCCTTGCAGGCGAGGTAGTACGGTAGTACGGGTGTGAGGGTAAATGATCGTAATTCTTTCTGAGCCAATCGTTCTGTCTGGGCGCGGGATTAGCCCAATATGATAGGGTTACGATTACTTTTTTTCCTCACAGTATGGTGCGGGCACTTAAGAACCTACACTATTATGGTTGATTACACTCCTGCATGGAAGTATTTATTACTCAGCGAAAAGACATGCGATCCAGTTTTTTTTTTTTAAATGTATAATTGTTCCATTTGATCTGCTCTACAAAGTTGCATTTTCAAAATTTAAAAAAGTCAAGTCGTTGGTGAGTTATAAGCGTTCAAAGTTGGACCATTTTGTATGGTAAGCGCCTCCAATGTCCTCCAAAAGTGCTCACCAAGTTCCCATACAAGTTTTTGCCAAGCACGCATAGAACATGCCAAGAATGTTTCTTGCAGGGATTGTGATCAGCATTTCCCACCAAAAAATCAACATCCTTCTAAATTTAAGGCCAGTTTTCCGGATGGCGTATTCTCAGGAGTCGAGGGGATAAAAAAAAAAAAAAAAAAAAAAATCGGTGTGTAACTTTACCCCTGCAATTAATTAATTAGGTTTAGTGTTTTGCTTAATGCCAATGGCCGCCCATGTCGGTTCTCAAGTGCCCGCACCACTAATAGGAGCAAAGCAGCCCTGCATCAATGGGGGTACTACCTGACGCTCCAACATGTGTGCGACTATGGTCTTGACGCTCAGCGTTGTATCCGCCCCGTCGCTGCTGTAGTGTATCGAATAGGGATCAATGGGCGCATACGTTTTTATCCGATTCCGATCACTTTCTTGCATACCCTAGTACAGTCCACGCGTTTTTTCCCCGCTTCATCCACAACGTGTGTAGCTTTAACTATATATATTGTAGACTAGAGTCGCCAGGTTCATACAACACAATGCCACAAGTAAAACAACGCAAAGTTGACGGCCGTGAGCTACGCATTGCTAAAGCTCTCAGAGGCCTTCAGGATTTTTTTTCCCGGAAACGACAGAGAAATTCACGAGTTACGCGGATGAGATGCGTGAAATGGCCACAGCAATTGAAGCTGTATGTGCTGTTGATATTCACTTCCGCCATTTATGGTGTACTATTTTACAAAAAGAGAAGAGAAACTGTATTCGTTAGCACCACCGAGCTAAAAGAGAGACCCAAAAGCGAAATTTGCCTGCCTCTTATCTTTTTCCAGAGAAACCCAAACTTGATAGAGCAGAAAAGAAGAAGAGAGAAAACCACAGAAGGTAAGAGACAAATCGATATGCAAGCACGCGAACAGGAAATGCGGAAAGACGAGAGAAGTACGTAGGCGAGAAATCAATATGCAAACATGCGAACACACAAGGCAAGAGACTAACCGATATGCAAGTCGGAAAAGATATGCAGAAAGAGGAGAGAAGCGCATAGGCGGGGGAAACAAGAGAGGGGAGACATGGAAAACAGAAGACCCGAGGAGAAAACACCGGCATGATTGTCCCTATTCCAACATACTTGTACATGTACAAAGGTAGTGCACATTATATGGGTTGGAAAATCGGTGTTGATGTTGTAGAAAAAATACCATATTCGTTTCAAAGGGTTGGAAAGATGAAGAGCTTTGGTATAAGTGGTTATAAAATAAAATAAAACTTTTTGATCCATGTACGAGGCAAAAAGCTGGCGATACGCCACGACTGTTTATCATCGATGGCCATACATCACATATCAACTTCGATTTTTGCAACTAATGTCTCGAAAATAACATCATTCTTTACCGTTTACCTGCACACTCTACACACCTCCTTCAACTTCTTGACGTTGCGTTATTCAGCACTCTTCAACATTACTATGGCAAGAGAGTTGATGATTTAATGTGAACAACTAACACCGCAATTTAAAAAAGTACATTTTATCCCTTATTCATTCGAGCTCGCAAGCAGATGTATATGGTGGTAAATATTGTCTATGTATTCGAAGCCACCGGAATTATTCCATTACGTCCGAAACTTGTTTTAGCTAAATTACAACATCGACTTGTTCCTACCTTGACTCAACAAACCTCTCCAGCCACTCTTGAGTACACACCGCACAGCAAGCACGAGTTACGCCTTCAAACCAATCGAGCTCTCTCATTGGTACGTTGTGGTGCTTCAATTTTCGCGATTATTGTACGTTTCTCACACACTACCGAGGATACCCTAATTGCAAATGTTATCCACGTGCATACTACTCAACTGATTAGGGCAAATTACGAAGAGGTTAAGGTTAGTAAAAAGGATAAACGGGTATTGTACCGGCGAGGACCTATTTCGGTTGCCAGAAGAAGGAGAGCCCAAAGACCAAAAAAAAAAAAAAAAAAAAAAAAAAAAAAAAAAAAAAAAAAATGCGGCAAAAGCGCAACTCGCAACAAAAAAAACCACAACAATTACCTGGAAACCAGCGAGAAGGCACCGGTTACCACAAAAAAGCGTGTTCGGTTTTCCGAAGCCCCTTCCACAGTTGATATCTTGGATTTCGGTGTTGAGAGTGGTAGTATGGTACGAGCGGCAAGCATTACACTAAGGTTACCACCATCCCTACAGCGATCCCACCCTCCTCCTATCCCCGAAAACCCAAACCGGCGGCTGCGCGGTCGGCCCTTACAGATGTTCTTGCACTCTCGGAAGTAGGCAAAGAGTTTCGGCCACGGAAAGGAGGGTTGTTTTTAAGCGGTATTTTTCGCCTATTTAAATAATTTTCCGAAATTCGCTATTCCTGGAGCGTAGAATTTTTCGCCTGGCTAATTCGTTTATATAGTAATTTTTCTCTCTCTCTCTATAATGCGATACGTAATTGTTAAGGAAATATAATTTTTTGTTATGCGGAGTTGTCTCACTTCCAAGTGACACGGTGCTCTACGTTATGCATAAATTTATACATGTTAAGGCCGATATCAAGAGTTAGTGCGTTGTTAAAGGCGACAGAGAGGTTTCTAATGCAGTGGTGTTTGAAGTATATACAAAAATCGTTTATAAACTCTGTTCCGAAGGCGTATGCGGGGGCTGTAGAGGATTGAGCCCCCTTGCGTCATTCGGGATCATTTGCAAAAATGATGAGAAGTGTCAATATTTTACATAACAATTAATTTTCCCGTGGTTGTTATTATGTTCTCGAATAGTTCTGCAACGGTTTGGTATATAGTGTTGAAACCGTTTCTGGATATATCAAGGGAATAGGAAAGCAATAACGAAGCAACATAACAATTTCAATTAAACACAAACATACGCATTTTCACTCACCGGGTTATTGTATGATGAAGACCAACGAGGCCTCTTAATAAACATGTTTGTTCGATGGCGGCTTAGATTTTTCTGCATGCCTGCAATATCACTCGTAAGGTAACTTTACGCAAATTCCCGATTGATACAGAAGGGATTCGCGTACGTAAGTCAAGACACAGACGCTATTCCAACATATTCGGCTAAGTTCTTCAATAATGGTCGTCAATTGCCTGTTTCTTTTTTCTCTTTTTTTTTTTTTTTTTTTTTTGTTTTTTTTTCTGTTCCC
>JABYPW010001907.1:200-13121 GCA_016880775.1 Phymatotrichopsis omnivora | reverse complement strand
ATCTAATACCGGGGGAATGGCCCAGCGGGGATGCGGGCAAGATGTACTGATCTCTTGGGATAGACACGATGGTACCTTTAATGTTTCGAATGGCGTCCGCAGCGTTTTTTAACATCTCACTTCTCACGAGCAACTTCTGGGGTGTCGTCATCGGCATTAGGGTTTTTGGCTACGTGATTCACTATTTATACCCTGTTGCGTTTGTATTGATTATTCTTGGTATGCTGTTCCCCTTGCCATATCTCCCTACCACGCTCCGTGATCGATATCACTCATTCAACTTCTGGGCCGTTAGGTTTAATTATATACTATGCGCTCAACAGCGTCCTCGGAGAAGCCACTAAGCCGTGGCTGGGGAAGAACCAAGAGGAAGGTGTAGATGGAGTTGGAACAGCTAGGCGGGAGACAATGGGCAGGGAGAGAGTGCGGCATGAGGAGGCCTGACTATTGCAGGCTTTTAGTACGGAATAGAGAGGATACGATGAAGATGAAGTTCGGAATGAACAATAACATGAACTGGTTTTGTTTTTCTGAACATAATTGCACAAGTAGAAGAAGTGGGGTGAGATGAAATTTTTGGGACTGGAGTGGAAGGTCAATCTTCGTTGTAGGGGGAAGGGAGTAGTAGGGAAGGCAGGGGGAGAAATGAGAGGCGTAAATATTGAGAACACACGTCGGTAAACCTTTGTGGGCAGTAGCAATTTTTGAGATAGCAGGGTTTGGGGTAGGGGGTGTGAGTATTTGCGATTTATTTCACATAGCAAGCTGCAGCATGAAATGAAATTCTTAAGCCATCGGCTATGACTTCCAACGAAATTTTCAAGAATCTATTTTACATAAATATTTGGACATTGGACCGGAATTTAAATTTTCAACAGGAAGTACTACTAGACGTTAAGATGTGCTTTTGTTATATCGTGGTTGAATCCCTGCGTACTATATTACAAAGTATTGGAACTAAATCGCACCCGGATAAAAACAATATCGAATATTCTTACTACATTACGTATGTTTCGGAATTAATTGGGAGGTCAGGATTCACTCTTCAATCGCCTTCCTTTAACGAGCTTTTTCGACCACTGTTCGCGATTCCATTCTCTCGGTTATCTCCGCCGACTAACTTCTATCGACCACGACATAACGATTCAGAACTCGGTCATCGAACACGATTCACATTGCACCTATCATCCTCCACGGAGAGTTCTCTTGATCACGATTGACGATTCAGGTACTGACTCCTCTTCCTTGATCCACCCCTGCGAGTTCAAGCCTATCAATCACTTTCAGATCCCTCCACTAGTCTTCCATGATAAACATCTCTCCATCACAGCTAGCTATGATCGATCAGTTTTGGATCACGGTGGGTGACTCCACTCTTCCAAGTCACTTCCAACACCAAGTCTCCCCGTATCGCCACCTATGAAGCGGTACACCGTGTCGAGTGATTTTCTGTGATTCTGTAGGAGGCTGCTTCTTCGGCCTGTATTTGTTTGAGAGAATGAAGTGACGATTATGGGACATAAAGAACCAAGCATGCTCCAAATTCCCCTGAATTGAAAACCTTTTGAAATGGTAACGACAAAGAATCTTTGGAAGCCATCAAGCATAGAACTAAAATGAGACAAACTTCAAGGTGACATTCGGATGTTGTATCCGAACAAAGGGTGACATTAACCGAGACCCCAAATACCAAAGAAATCTCGAACGTGTCACACATAAGTATCTAACCCTTGGAATAATGAACCCAATTGAAAACAAAGCAAAATCGTACAGTTTCCTAAGCGACCCCGTTCAAATAACATAGATCAATGCTTTAGCTCGCAACCAACACTTCCACTCACATCAAGGTTTAATGGTTTCTCAAATTCCTACCGTCGAAAGATATTCTGGGTTGTAAAACTCCAGTCTGGAAAGTCATCCTAATGCTCTCCAGGTGCGGCCATGGCAATACAAGTACGCTATGAAGCCCATCAATGGCTGCTTATCTCGGCATCCATGCCGAGAGTAAGGTTTTCTTTCAACTACGCCTTGAGCATCTTTGCTCATCCGAAAAAGCAGAGAGTGGAAATGAATTATTCTGATACTTCAAGACAACCTTAAGTGTTGGTCGTGGGGGCGTGCTTGCCGCATGAGGTAGGCACGCAAGTGCATGGTGAATGATGTATCGAGTGAACATGCGAAATAAAAGAACAATCTGTTTTCAAATACGGGTTGATAATTTATACAATGATTGAGTGAACTCTTTACATTTGCTGTAACACCAGGTACCAGGAATCGCAGGTGATATCTCTGGTGATATCTCTTGGAAGGTTGTAGGGATCTGAGGCGAGTTATCGCACATGAATCCCATATCCCAGAGCAATGGCTCACTATAGTTTCGTACAAGGCAGTCACCTGGTGTCAATTATTTGGAGGAAGGGAAGGGAATGGACTTCCTTCTGGCTAGAGAAATAAATATTGCCTTTGGGCTGCGAGCTTGGTGAGGTGCGACTCGTTAACGGGGCCCAGGATTACACACATCTTGATGGGTATGCAGATTGCTAGGTGCAAGGCAGGTGACAAGCCAGCTAGTGTTAATTTCTAAAAAGAAATACATAAATTGATAGATCTCCCTGATAAATAATCTAGTGAATTTAGTCAAAAGATTTAACTTGTAATTTGGCATTAACGGCTTCAAAAATGACAATGAATTTTCCTACTGACAGATGAGGATGCACACATAGTAGTGGGGCGGTCAATGATTGTTCATGATTCATTAAGGCTAGCCAATACTGTAAGACTTATCTTGAAATGAGAAATGAAGGAGGTTTAACAGGAGAATATACAGCTAATGGAAATATAGCACTGCCTTAATGCTAGTTTTTGCACTTATTTTTTCCATAGAGCTATTCTTCTTATTTCCTTATGGAGAGTTATGACTTTAGCTCTCTGGGCTTGGGTGGTTTCTTTTTACAATTTGGAGATATTTTTAGTCTATAAAGATTCTACAAAGTTTATTTGAAACTACTATGAATTTTTTTCATTTACATTTACAGAGTAATTAAGAGGGTATGTGCTAATAAAATTATACAATTATACACTAACTTATTAGAGGATATTGTAGAGATATATATAGAGTAAAGCGTATTCTATTTATCCATCTTAGGGCTTATCTAGTATCCCTTATCTAGTATCCATCTCTAGTATCCTATATCTAGCATTCCTTAACAATTTCCCTAATATATTATCCTTCATCTAGTGTTCCTTATTCATCATCCTTTTCTATCATATATTATATAGAGTTTATAATTTAATGTAATCTCTAATATCCTTCCTTAGTATCTCTCTACTATCCCTCTCTAGTGTCCTTAATCAGATATCCTTATTATAGTCTCTCTTTCTAGTATACCTCTCTAGCATCCCTCTTCTGGTAACCTGCTTTATTGTACCTCATTTATTGTACCTCTTTTATATCCTTTATCTAGTATTACTTTTATAGTGTTCCTTATCTAATATCCTTCTCCTATGTCCTTCTCTAGGGTCCTTCTCTAGGGTCTTCTCTAGGGTTCTTCTCTACCTTTCCTCAATATTATTTCTAATCTAAGATTCCTTATATAGTATTCCTTATCAAATATCCACTCTAGTATTCCTCCTCTAGAGTCCCTCTATAGTATTACCTTCTAGTATCTCTTTCTAACATCCCTTATCTAGTATCCTACCTATAGTATAATTTTCCTAGAAAATGAAATTATAGTAACTAAATATAATATTAAGTAATATATAGCAATTGAAATTTTTTTATTATAACTGGATTTATAAAAGGGAAAGAATAGAAATATAATTCCATGAAAGAAGAAAACTTAATAATAAAATAATAAGCTAAAAGTAAAGAAAATCATTGCCCCTATACCTATACTATCAAGTAACTACAAATTTGTATAAAAATTTCTCTAAAGACATAGTTAAAGCCTAACTAAAAAATTATTTTTTATCTATACTAAAGTAAAATATAAAAAAACTTTAAAGCCTAATCCTAAAGTATTAAGAAAAATATAAAAATAAGGAAAAAGTAGTATCTCCTCTAGCCTAGTAGTACCTAATTAAAGTATTACCTCCTACTACCCTATACTAAGGCTTTCTTACTACTAGCTTAAAATTCTCCCATTTGTATTAGTTACTATAAATTACTATAAATCAAAATATTATATAGCTTACCTTTATCAAACTTGACCCCTAGAAATATATTTATAACTCCTAAGGTATAGTATATTAGATTACTAATCTCTAATTTTAAGAGTTTGATTATTCAGTCTATTTTCTCAAGATTTACTAATTCATTTATATACTAGACCTTAGTATGATTGATCCTCATAATATAGCTCTAATATATCATATCCTTTGGTCACTATTATATAGATGGGATATAGCCTTTTGGCATTACTTAATTAAGAGCATGTACTAGTTGTATACATAGTTCCCTGAGAGGAGTTTGGTTTTCATAATAAGCCTACCCCCCTCATTGATCAAGGTAGTAATGTCTATTCTATTAAGTTAGTAGAAAGATACCCCACTGGAGGGAAAGTGTATTTAAGTAAGGGAATAGATATTGCTTGTATATATAGGTGAGGATAGTCTAGTAGTATAGCTGTCCTAGTATAATTGTGCAGTAATACACAATATTGTAGGTTTAAATCCTACTTACACCACTCCTAATATACTATGATTTCTAGTTGGTCATGGGTTTTGTAGTGTAAGCGAGTTTTCCCTGACTGTATATAGTTGCCTAATTACTAGTTTAGTCTATATAAGTAAATGCCACCGATAATCTCAATAGCCATATAAAAGGTTACCCTGATAGTACTTAGTGAGTATTACTCCTTCTCTAAGCTAGTCTATTCAATTAAGTTCACAAAAAGATGCCCTGCTATAGAAAATGAATGATAGGAAAAGAGTATCTCTATTACTCATATATATGGAAGTGTTAGGATGTACCTTTATTTACTAAGCACCATCAGAGTAACCTTTATATAGCCATTGTGATTATTGGTCACATTTGCTTATATACACTCAACCAGTAATTTGATAACCATGTATAGTCAGGGAAAACTTGCTCATGCTACAAAACCTATGACCAAGCAGGAAATCATAGTATTATAGTATAGTACAAGTAGGATTTGAACCTGTAACATTGTACATTACCATATAATGACACCAGGATAGCTATACCACTAGAATATCCTTGCCCTCCTAATGTAGCTCTATATATAGTACTCTTGAATAATGCTATTCTACTTCCTGATTAATATATTCTGATAATAATGTATATAAAGGTTGAGACAAGTTTTTAAGGTTAATTAAGGTTATATAGAAGTGCAGAAGCTATGACAGATCACCCTATATGGATCGTATATGACTCAGTAAAGATACCTTAGGCACGCTTCGTAAACATTACTGAGTGAACTCAGATATCTCAGATAAACGAAAGCTCTACTGGAAGATATCTTTCCTACGATAATTGGGTAGACTTCAAGTGTAGAAGACGAGAAAGATGCATATATTCTTTAAGGCTAGAAGATAACTCAAAAGTTTTCACAGTGGTGATCACAGAGAAGACAAGAAGCTATGTGCTAAAGAAGGAAGGAAGGAAAGAACAGAGAACAAGTAAACTCTATTCCCGTATTTTAAATACACTTTCAGAACAGAGAACAAGAACAACCATGCACTTATATATCCCATCCTTCACCTAAGCTGACAAAGAGATGATAAAGGAAATAGAAACACAAAGAGCTAAGACCTATTCTAGACCATCTCCTGACTCCTAATCGCCGGAACCTGTAGAAGAGTCTAGAAAGGACAGGATGCAATTAGTACTTAGTTCGACTATGATCGCCTATTACCCTCTCGGGCCTCATTCCTGATTTATGATAGTCTCTCACGATAATAGTCTGATCACCCAATCATGACCTCATGGCTGACTAGGCTAATGTCATGTCATGCCATTAGCCGATCACATAGTAACTGTGGGGCTGACTTCCCATGCTTAGTCAGAGGTAACGGCAAAGCCACACTATGCCATGCCATGCCACATAGTCATGTGACAGAGGATCATCTCCAGAGCGCTTAACACAATGGTGAAGGGTAGAGACGGCATACTCATATGTTGACATTTTAAGCATAACTTCCCTCATAGTACATCATCCAGGTACCTTGACGTTGACCACTACCGGTGTTCATAATAGAAGCATAATTATATTATGTATATCTTTAATTTTTTAGTTGATTATATCTTGTCTATTTTTAGTAAAGGTAGTAAAACTTTTTAGATATATATATTATAGAAAAATATTTATCATTATATAACTTTAAAAAAAAAAATAAAAAAAATGAATAAAGACTAGAGGAAGTAACTTACTCTAGTAACTCTTCCTGGGTGAGGAAGTGAGGGCCCAGTTAACACATTACTGGTATCTCTTTCCCATCACCCTAGATTAAAACGCTGAGTAGTAGTAGGTACTAATGAGTGTGACAGTGGTGGAGACAACTAGGACTTGCCTCTAATAGATCTACTTGGGTACCAACGAAGGCTAGTAAATGCAGCAAACCTTTTAAAGTGTAAGTACCCTGGTAGTTCTGAGGAAGGTAATCAATGGGTTAACCTGAGGTCAGCTTAAGCTAGTCTACAGACTCCTTAGCCTATTGCTGTATCTACCTGCATACCTTGGGTATGCTTAGGATATCACACTTAGACCTAAAAAGGCAGGGGAAGCAAGAAAAATGAGAGCTACTGAACCTATATCATATGCTCTTAGTTGAGTACGATGCCCTAGTTCTTTTAGCATCAAAGTTACTTAGAGAAGCTCAGATACTCTAGTAACTCTTAGTTTGAGAGACTATCATAAATCAGGAGTGAGGCCTAAGAGGGTGATAGGTGATCATAGTCAAATCAAGTACTAATCATGTCCTATCCTTTCTAGACTCTTCTACAGGTTTCGGTGATTAGGAATTAAGGGATGGTCTAGAATGTGAAAGGGGCCTTTGTGTTTCTATTTCATTTGTCATCTCTTTATCATCTTAAGTAAAGAAGGAATATTTAAGCATGCAGTTCTATCTGTTCTTTATTCTTTCCTTCTTCCTTCTTTAGCATATAGCTACATTATCTTCTCTACAATCACCATTGTGAAAGCCTTTGAGTTATCTTCGAGCCTTAAAGAATATATTCATCTTCTCTCTCTTCTATATTTAGAAGTCTGCCCTGAACTTGTAGGAAAGATATCCATCTAGTTAAGCTTTTATTTAGCTGAGACATCTGAGTTTACTTAGTATTGTTTATGAAGCATACCTGAGGTATCTTTACTGAGACTTATACATTTAAATAGGGTGATCCATAACACTATATTCTTTAAAGAAGATGGCTTCTTCCTCCTCTGATGTTCCGATACCAGATGCATCCTCTCTTGTTCTTGTTGTAGGCATATAGCTTACTAACCCCTTAGACTGAACAGTTCAGACCACCTAATCCTCTGCCTCTAATGTTTCAATACATAAGGAGGCTACAATAGACCTCAAGCTGGTAGAGTTGCAATATGCCAACAAGTACCAGCAGGTAGTGATGGATAACTACATCACTACTGTGTAAGCCTTCCACCAGGCTAGGGTATTCCTTAGGGAAGATCCCTTCAAACAGGCCTTCTAGAACACTGAGGAGGAGTTTTAGAAATAGCGAGATGATATTGCCTCGATTGTTTATACCACCATAGTCCTACATTGCACTATCCAGAAACCTCTCCCTAAGATGTCCATAGCTTTTCCCCTATCAATGACAAACTTGCTTCTATATACTATCAAGCAGATCAAGAAGGAGCAGGCTACCTTCACTCAGAGGGAGACTGACTACATAAACACCCTAAATAAGGCCCATGAGGATGTAGTCAAGAGGCTCAACAAGCAGATTGCTGGGCTACATCAGTAGCTAGTAGACCAGGCTCTGCACTTACTATCCTCCCCTAATGAGTAAATTGCCAGCCTAACAGCATCCCTGGTAGAAGCTAAGGCTAGGGTTAAAGTCCTAGAATAGGGTGAGGTCCCTCTCTAGGCTAGACTTATCAAGGTAGATCATCTGGTTCTGAAACTCAAGGCAGAAAATAAAGCCCTCTCTGCTAGGTCTACCTTGAGGAAGGAAGATGTGGTCAAGCTAAGGGAAGACCTTATAAAGGCCACTGATGATGCCAAACTATAGAAGGAGATGTACTATTAGTACAAAGATCTATATAGGGTGATTGTCTTACCTCCAGTTTCCTGAGCTAGGGATAAGGTTATCAACATTAATGACAATATAACCCATGTCTCTGCACTACCACCTAAGCCTAGATAGGCTATCCCATCCTTCCAACCACATTCCTAGCCTATCTCCCCTACTCCTCCTCTGCCCCTAGCCTATTCTACCATTATAGGACCTTCTTAGGTTAGGGGACCAACCTCCTTCGCCTCCCTTGCATAACCTCCTCCTGACACTACTCCTTGTCCTCTTCAGGAGAGTAATATGGTCAGGATTTTACAAGAGGCACTCCAACTGCCCTACCAGCTCCTCCCTCTTATAGATCAACTCTAGCTCCTCCTCCTATTCACTCTGCCTAATTTAAGGGTCCCAAGCCCCCTGATACAGAGAAATTCTTAGGAAAGGCTGAGGATATAAGGAAGTTCATCGACCAGTGCAAGAACTACTTTACCCTCCAGTCGTATACCTTTCCCCACCACTGGATCAAGACCAATTTCACATCAACATACATGATGGGTACTGTGGCGACCTGGTAGTGAGCCAATGCTCAGCAGTGGACCCAGTAGAACACTATTTGGGATGACTTCACTAAAGTGGTAAAAACCTACTTCAGAGCCTTTGCCACCAAGCCCTAGGCTATTAGAGAGATCATCAACCCCAAACAGACTAAGGGGATCCTCTCCTACCTCACCTATATGGAGCCCCTTAATCAGATTGCTTATTATGATTAAGAGGCCTTCAAGTTTTGGGTAGAGAGGGGCCTTAAGGAAGATCTCTGCCTGGTGATAGTGGCCCAGACCCAACACAATACCCCTATAGCTCAGTAGCTTTCTTGTGTAGTCCAAGTGGGCTTGGTAATAGAGGATGCCTAGGTAGCTATCCAGGAGTCCTAAAAGGGACATTCTACTAAGCAGACTCAAGGCCAGTCTGCTTCTTCAAAGATGAAAAAGACCTATGATAAGTGTCCCTTAGGGTCCTCTTCCCAGGATAAAGGGAAGCTTCCTTAGCTCACTGAGGAAGAGAAGGAGTAGGCTAAGAAGAATAAGGCTTAGCTATGCTACTTGTCTAAGCACTATAGTGTCAAGTACTATTATTTAACTTAGAAGTTCTCTATCTCAGCAGTCAAAATTGTATCTGCCTCTAAGAGGAAAGCTAAAGATGATGGGAACTCCTCCTCCTCTAAGCAGTAAAAGATGTCTGCACCTCCAAGAGTAGTCGATCTCCTAGATGACTAGAAGGATAGGGATGACATCCCTATAGTGTAAGTGTCCTTTCTTGTGGTATCACACACCACCTCTCCCTATCATTTTTTTTTCCTTTGTTTCCTTTAAGACCCAGTTGGTTTGAAGCATTAGTTTCTATTGCACTGAAATTTCCTTAAAATCCATTGATTGAAGTTTCCTTTATGCTTTCTTTATTAAGGAGCTAGTGTTTATAACCATTGTTCTATTCTCAATAGGTGGGCCTACCAGCATTGAGGCTAATGTAATTCATGATACCCATGAGTGATATGTTATGACCTAATATCTATTACGACTGTTATGATACCCTCATGTATTATTTTCCTTCTTTTTATAGAGGTGTTGACTAGAGGTTATTTTTTTTTTCTTTTCTTTTTACAAGTTCTGGCTGAGGAGGACCTATACCAGGTCGAAATGTGCTGGCTGTATAGTAAACCACCACTCTTTACCATTGTTTATACCTTTTTCGCTTGTTTAGCTGCTGCCTTTCCAACTCCTGCATTTTCAAAGAAAACATCTTTGTGGATAAGATATATAGTGAGCTCTAGCTACAAGTTTCCTATGAGAGATCAGGGAATGTATTCACTACCGCCATCATGTCAACCATTGTTTCCTCTAAATAAGGCCCTACCTAGGGCAGGTACATCATGGTTCCAGTGACTCTTCACTGGAAAACCCACTCAGTTGAGGGTCCCCAAGTACATGTGATCACAGCTACAGCCAAGTTAGACAATGGAGTGACTGGTGCCTATATTTCAGATTGGCTCCCTATCTATAAGAAGAAATAGTCCTAGGTAGTCAAAGTCTTTGCCTATGATATTTCCTGTAGACAAGAGTGGTATTACAATTCTAAGCTGTAAATGCAGGTCCTCAACTATTATGAACTAATTGACTTCAACATTAGCCCTATGCCTCCAGATATGGATATATATCTTCCTGTTAAGTGGTTTCAAGATCATAAACTACAGGTCAATTATGACCAGGATGTTCTCATGGGATTCCCCTCCTATAAATATAAGAACCATCTGGTGATACCTTCTGTCTAGATGGTGTTAGCATTTGGATTGTAAAAGGATGATGATTTCTACACCAATACTGAAGCTGTTGGTGGTGGGTTGCTTAGGTAGGTGGACACTCTAGCCAATAAAGGAATTGTCCATCATTGGTGCACCGCTATGACCAGAGCTCCTATTAGCGAGTTTACTGAGCTCTTCATATAGTCTTCTATCTCCTCAACCTCTGAAGGTGGTAAGTGGGAACAGATCTATCCTGCTGTCTTCTCCAAATGTTTGGCCTCTTTACTCCCTCCCTATCAGGAATGGGATTGCAAAATTGACTTAAAGGAAGGAATGACTCCTGTTACGGTAAGTGTCTTCAGTATAATAAGGCTTGGTAAAGTGCAAGTGCCACTCAACAAAGAAAGTATTACTAAGTAAACTCAGATATCTCAACTGTTCTAAGTCTGGATCTACAAATACACTTTCCTACATTGAAGAGAAGAGGTAGAATGATAGTTTAAGAGTAATAATGAATATATTCTTAAGGCTTATAGCTAGTCTATAGACTGAAGAGAGAAGGAAGGAAAAATATAGAAGCAACGATACTCTATTCCCTTATCTAAATACACTTTTCCACTAGCGGGGCGTCTTTTTCACTAACTTAATAGGATGGACTAACTAGAGGAAGAGGAAAAAAAAGGAGTGTCATGGCGAAAACAAAGGAAAAGATAATACAAAAACAAACACATAGAAAAGAAACCTCCTCCCTCCTTCTCTGTTTCTCCGTAAGCGAAAAGAAAAGAAAATTCCTTCTCCTATTTTCCTACCTTCTGCTCTTCTCTCAGTCAATTATTATGTAGGGGGGATCTAGCGGTGCAGATTTCGGGGGCAGCCTTCTGAGACCTTTTTTGACAAGTTTTTCCCATAGATTTAGGTCTTCGTATAGTATAGTTTCGATGCTTACATTCTAGGGGATGTCTTTTTTTAGGCTAAGCGATGACGGGCACTCAAGGAGGTAGTGTTTGATACTTTGCTAGTTTCCACAGAGGCATATGTTGTGCTCTCTATCCCATAGCATAAAGTTCGGGATATAGGCCTGGCCTGTTCAGAACTGATATACTCTTATTGCTGTAAACCTTTTGATGTGATCGTACTTGTCTGTTTGGGGGTTCTTCCTTCCAGCGTATTGTTTGAGTTTTTCTTTAGTCAATTTCCTGATTCTCCACATTATTGTACTTCTAAACATAGAAGCAACTATACTCTTCTTCCATCGGTCACAATCTCTAGCGGAGCGGCACTATTTGCAAACTTAATCGAATGGCCTAACTAAGAGATGGAGCGATACATCGCTAAGTGCCGTCAGGGTAACCCTTCATACGGCCAAGAATATAGAAGCAACTAACAACCATTCCTTAAATACCCTTCTATCCAAAGAAATGAGTCATCAATGATATAAGAGATTACAAAGGAAATAGAACCTAAAAGAAACCCAAAGAACCTCCATGACTCATTCTGACAAATCCTTATCACTAATTGTAGCATTCCTAGGAGTTATTACAGAAATGATTAGCAATATTATAAGCAATAGATCACTAATCTTAGGTTGATTGTCATCACATGATACAGGCTCGATCAGCTTAGGTCATACCAACTGCAAGTGACTAAGTTGTAGGAGATACCTAAGTTATCTGATCATGTGTTAGGGCACATATCAGAGTACAATAGATTAGTCAGATCCTGACTCATCATGATAGAGATGACACGTTCTAATCCTTTAGGGCAGAGCCCACTTCTGCTAGGTCCTTAAATGTAGGGGAGTGGGGTATACTCACTAACAGGTGCTCAACTAACATAACATATTATCACATAGAGGCCAAGGTACCTTAGCTGTAACAACTCCTCCTTAGGGCCCACTTTACAATCTATGTGAGACTAAGCTCTATGCCCTATATAAGTACCTTGATCACATGATTAAGGAGGCAAAGATAAGGCCCTCTAAGTCTCATGCAGGTGCTCCTATCCTGTTTATGTAGAAGGCTAATGGTTCCCTCTGCCTTTGTGTTAACTACCGGGGTTTGAACAAGATCATTGTTCAAAACCGCTATCCTCTACCCCTTATGGGCGAACTCCAAGACTGAATCAGCAATTCAAAATAGTTTACAAAGCTCAATCTTAAGAATGGCTATAACCTCATCTGCATTGCTGAGGGTGATGAGTGGAAAACTTCTTTTTGCACTCGATATAGTCAATATGAGTATTTAGTGATGCCATTTAGTCTCTGCAATGCCCCTGCTGTCTTTCAGGAAATGATGAACATGATTTTCTGTGACCTCCTTGATATAGGTGTCCTAATCTATCAGGACAACATCCTGATCTATGCTGCAATGAAGGAAGAACACGACCACCTTGTGTATGAAGTCCTTAAGCG
>JABYPW010001906.1:0-13128 GCA_016880775.1 Phymatotrichopsis omnivora | reverse complement strand
CCCTTTTTTTTTTTTTTTTTTTGTGGCCTTGTACCCTGCACTGCACCTAGTATCGACACATCTGAGATATGTCGGGGAATACAGTATCTTTCCGGGAAAGGCTGAACGAGGTATAAAGTTCCGATGTGTTCCAGCAAGGCGGGTGATAGTCCGTGATGTTGGTAGATGTAATGCGCAAGTTTCTAATTGAGGCTAGATCGATTTTTTAGAAGGATTGTGGAGTGGGTGTTTGCGGGATTGGGTAAGTTATTTTGAAAAAAAAAGTGGCGAGTGATGTAGCGTGATGCGGCCGCAATGTGCGCATGAACTTGGTCGCATGCACGGTTTACCATAGGGTAAAGTCTGGAAATGGTACGTAATTATCGCGGGGGGGTAGAGCACAGAAGTGTAGATTACCGATCATAGTTGCAGACAGTTTTGAGAGATTGTTTTCTTAACGGCAGCCATCTGTCCGAATGCTTTTTTTTGTTTTAGATTAGTTTGGCCGGGGAGAAAAAAATGTCAGCAATGAAGAGAAAGGAATATATTCTTACTGGCATTTGGAGTTATTGATATTGGTTTAACTAGGTAGCTAAGACGCAATTCTCTATCCCATCCTTTGCTTTCCATTGCTCCAACCTCCACGCTAAACAATCCATCCCCATAGTTATACCGAAAGCACCCGCAACTGCTCTACTCAAACCCGGCCATTGTAAATACATACATTGTCATCCGGATCCATTTCTCCGCTTCGATCCGCGCTACCTTCATAGGGACACCAAAATCTTCCCTAGCTACAACCAAACCCACGGCTTCCGCTGGATGGAGCGTGCGTGACTGGGGCGCTGGGTCGCTCGCTCTGCGTGGCCCGCTCGGTATCGATATAGTCACGGGTAGCCCCGACCGCCCCCCGGGCAAGAAGCCGTACCGCAACTAGATCGTCCACCGCATATCGAACAGGCGGTTACAACTTTAGGTCTTGCGCGTTACCCCTAGCGCTAGGGAATATGGATTACCAGCTAAGCGCGCCGGGCCCTGGTTCGGAGCGGGGTGTGTTTTGTGTCCGGAACGCCCCTCGGTCCCGGGGTCGTAGGTTAGTTAGTTAGTCTCCCACGGATCGGCTCTGCTTTGGCCCGGGGCCGGTGATGTTGCGGCCGTGGATATTGGTTTTTTTTTTTTTTTTTCGAAGGTTGCGTCCGCGCGGTGAGGACGTTGGCGGCGGAGTAGAGTAGAGCGGTGGGAAGGGGGGGGGGGTTGATGCGGGATTGACCATTATTATTGTGAATGGAAGGGATCGATGCTGGTTGGCGCCGCTTTGAAAGTGGCTTTTAGTTTATGCATCATTTGTCCAGTGGCTTGCGGCGCTGGACAATCCCTGCGTTTATTGTATGTATTGCCAACGGCGGCGCCGCACGTGGCGCTTCCTTTGCCGTGGTCCTGCGCAATCGTGGGTTCACGGTACCTGGAGATTTTTTTTGGCATCCAACAACGAGTCGTGAAGAGGGGCCCTGGATGGACGTTAGCTTACGCATAATACAGACCGCGAGGACCGTAGCGGGTGCCGCTTTGTGTCGGATACCGATTTAGTCAGCGCGGAAATTGTTTTTTTTTAAAATGGTGCTCGGGCTTTCTCATATTCTCTGTGGCGTTAAAATTGCTTGTTGTGAAACCAGGATCGTCCGTCGTTTCTCGAGTGATGCGTTGTGACTCGGATATATAAAGTTACTCGCCAGGTCGTAAAAAGCTTTAGCTTCCGAACTCTTTCGTGCGTTGTTTACTCTCATCTGTTTCTCTAACTGCCAGTTCAAAAAATACTGATAGCTACGAGCACCGATTGCACTATTTTTTTTATTTTTTTATTTTTTTTTATTTTTGTTTTCTATTTTTTTTTTTTCGTGAGGGGAAGGGGGCCTTGATTCCCTTGTTTCGAGATTGACTTTCCGCCAGTACTAATTTATATGGCAATATGTACCACAGCCTCACCATCCGTACTACCGTAGTCTACACGTGCAACGTGCACACGACTAAGACTCTGCTACCCCACTACCAACAACAGCAACCAAAATATAATATATATATATGTATATACACCCTCTCTTCACCTTCCAAATATACAATCACAATTCAGTCCGTCCCGTCCCTCCCCCGGCCTGACCCCTCAAATCATTCCACCATCCTTTATCCTCCAGAACTAATATAACTCCACAAGTTCAAACCAAGAGTACTATTTCCCACAATCCACGCCCAATCCATCCATTCCACCCATCCCACCCACCCCCCGCATATACACCCGTATCGTATCCTCCGCATCCTCCATACGCAGCCCTGAATTCCAGTTTAATCTCCGCAGACACACATACAAAGGAAAGAAGAAAAAAGCGAGAAAATGGAAAATCCCGAACGACCCAAACTTGAATAGCAGCAATATTTTTTCTTCTGAGAACTATGTGCCAACAGTTAAAACATATATACCCCCACCAGGGGGTCCCTGCCAAACACTTCGCGATTTGCAATTTGTACTTTGTACTTTGCGCAATAAAAAAAAAAAAAAAAAAGGGAGGGGTAGAACCCGAGTGTACCACCAGCAGCCAGAAAGTCAACAGAAGAGAAGGGAAGAAGAGGGAACAAAGGGGAACAAAGGAAAGTAATTAAATAAGCCTAAGCCTTCCTTCTCCTCTTCCCCCCCTGCGAACGACGCTTGGTACTATCTCAAACAGGATCAGGTGGCGTCAGTTATATACCATGTAGATACGTTTGTAGTACCAAAAATTACATCAAGTTATTTTGTCTTTGATCTTTCACCGTGCCGCACACCCCCCAAAGATAGCAAGTCGTAATCGGATGGGAAAGCGACTTATCCTAGAAGTGCACTTTTAATACCAGTAGCCTTGGCATTACTTATTCCAGTTTTACATCGCTAGTCCTTTACAGGTATCACGCACTGACGTGCGCGAAGACTCCAGGAGCGTGACTACTTTTGCATTAAATTGGTAGCCTTGACTTAAATATCCCGCAGTCCCAGTTCTGCAACCGGAATTTCCTCGAAAATATATGTGGAGCTCACGAAACGTCCACAAGATTGAGGTAAGATCAAGTCGTCCAAAGCCCAGACCTTTGTACGACCCGAAAACGTTACAACCAGAGTGTGTCCTGTTGCAGTAGCAGCGAAACTACCGGAACAGTCCTCCTGCTGCTGGTCAAGGCAGTTGCAGATGCGGATAGCCCTTCTTAACGTACTCGAGCTTTGCAACGGATAAGTGGCTGGTTTCCCTTTTCATTTAGTTTCCTATTTTTATCTTTATATATATATATATACTTTATACTTTCTTTTTGTATCTCACTGCCCTTTTTCCCAAACGGACAACGGATGGGCGCAGTTTTCCGACGCAGAGCAGAGAAGTAAACAGAACTAATCGCTGCCTCACGAACACCTCCCCTTTAACTTCCCGAATGAAGATACTACTGCATACTCCCAGTTTTCGGGGATGTTCCAGATATACCTACATGGTAACTTCAGGCCATTGAGCAAAATATTTGTCGTAATCTATAACTTTGAACCGAAACGCATCTGTTTTTTGGGGTGATTTATTCAATGTCAGTGGTAATATAAAATTACAGTATAAGAATAAAAAAAAAAAGAAGAACATAAATTACACAGAAGTACACGTCACGGAGGAGAAAACGATAGGGGAAAACCGTAGGCGCTGTAGGACTGAAAATGGCACTAACGGAAAGCACGACGTCCAAGGAAAATAAAATTAGAAATTAAAAAAAAAGCAGCGATCGAAAAAATAGAAAGAGAACAAGAACAGAGGTAAAATCTCCTTTGCTTTAGTTTCCGTCATAGGATTGTAAGACTCATAAAAGTTGGAATACAACAGCTCACCCAAAATAAATAAATAAATAAATAAATAAATAAATAAGAAGCACCACAATCCCCGCAAAACCTAACCTTTTAAAACAACATAACGTCGCTTAGAAGGGTTCGCCTCAAAGTCGGTAAAGTCCACAGTCTAATTCAAGAGGCAGATAGAGCAAAGTTTTGAAAAATTCCCTTACCTAAATTGGAATTCCAGTAAAATTCCTGAAACTCCGCCACAACAACAGTTTGTCCATTCTTAACCCTGCAATGATGAAAAAGAGATAACAAAGGCGCGTTTTGATCCTTCAGTAAACGGGCCGATTTTATCACTGGTTTCTAGTCCAAAGGATAGATCATCCAGAGCCGTGGTTACTCTTCCCGGGATAGAGCCAGGTGACGGTATCGGAGTAGGTGTTCCCAATGAAGTTGCTGCCGGAGAAGCCTCGTTCACTAGTTTTAGTAAGATAATATGTTAGAACGAATGCCAGGCTCGCGCATTATAAAATAAATAAAAATAACAATAAAAAAGTAGGGTGTGATATGATACCGGTCATTGACACTTTCTGTGTTCGTTTTGGAGCAGTTCTACAACCGTTCTCCATTAACTACACTTTCCTCTGATCCATAATTGCATCGTTCGCACGGAGGCGAAGATAAACCAACGTCGACGGAAGGGGTCTTGTTACCGCGAATGGTCTTCATCGAAGAATAGTTTGGTAATATATCAAGAGGCGACCCGAAATTGAATGCAGGTGTAGGTGTTCAATTATGGGGAAGTGGGTCCCGCAATAACAAGTCAATTACCAAGAGTTGCCTGAAACCTCGGAAGAGAGGTTGCAGCTTGACGCAAGATTTTTTAGGTGAAGGGTGTTTCGAGATATTGCAGTTGTCCAACGACTGTCGTGCATCGTTGTTGACCCTGCTACGGCTTAGCTAGCTTGTTTGCCTGGGAGAGGATCAAACTGCATATCCTCTACCTTTCTCTCGACCCAGCTGTATGTTTGTATACACGTATCTAGCTTCATATATGTAAGAGGCCAATCAATGGCTCTGCGGTGAGAGGAGGTTGTTTATCTTAAGCGAGAACAAATGTTGAAGGTAGCGATATTGATGGTAGGTGGGGCACCCAAGCAAGCCCCCCATTCAGAAAGGCAAACAACAGAAAATCCGGTTGCGGAACTGGGACTATCTACGGAAAAACTGTTAAGACTACCTACCGATTGCGGCACGCCCTACATCATCAGGTCTGGAATTCGAAACTTCATGTGATAGCGATGCTTTATCGTCAAAGGCATAGCCGATCACGTGCAAATGACAGATAAATTTCAAAACGGCCCGTTCTAGGGTTTCCATCTGAGACATTACTCGAGTAGGGCAGAGGGTGCAATTTGTATGTGCCCTAATTTTCCCCCCTGACCCGGTAGCTAAACTGTAGAATGCCGCATCTTGCGATTGCCTTATCACCGTGCGCCCATACTCTTCCCCTCATCAACGAAGCTCCTTCCTCCATGGCTTCCGCGTCTATCGACGATTTCCCTCTGGATATTCTATATCACGTCTTCTCTTTCCTTCATCCCGGCGATGCCCCTCACAACGAAAACCACCCCCTCCTCATCCTCTCCCAGGCGTCGAAGTCCCTCCATGCCCATGTCGAGGCATACTGCAGCCACCTGCTCATGGCGCATAGAAACCGCTTTCCCGGTAGCGCCGTCGTGACTCGCGCACACAAAAGGAATCTCTTCGCTAAACATGGCAGGAACCAGCGTGGAATATATCTCTCGCACGCTTGGTCCCACTGCGCATACTGCGACTGCCAGAGTGTACGCCGAGCGATCATGGTTAAGGGAATAGTATGCTGCAAGATCTGCGACGCGAGGCATTGGAGCGGCAAGATCACCATGAGCGAGGCCATGAAGAAGTCTGTTCTCTTTGACATTTCTGGTGTTACTGTCGTTACAGTTTTCTCTGACTTTTTTTTGTCGTGCGTTATAGATACTATCTCACGAAGGATGACCTCTTCAGTTCCAACATCCTCTATGGGCAGTACATGACGGTCGGCGCCCTCGCGACCATGTTCCTCGATGCGGATGTCCGCGCACTTGCCGAACGCATTCACGGCGACTTGGCCAAATACTTCAAACAACGCACTGCGGCCTCTGCTGCCCGCCGCCAGAAACGAGAGACCAATCGCACACTCAAGATCACGTATCTGAGGACCCTGATTTCCGCCAACGGTTTAGATGGGGGTAGCACAACGACCTTTACCAACGACTCCCTTGCCCAGCGGCTCTTCGGCCGTCATGATACGCACCCGAGGATACGCATCCCGGCAATGCTGCCTTTGCTAGTCTGCCGCAACGAGGTCCTCTACCAGCGATGCGCCGCCGAAACCAAGTACAATGCGCTTGTTTCCTCCCTGCGCAGTAACATGTTCATGCGGTTGCAATCGCTCGCTTTCGATTGGGACCAACGCATGGAAGGATTATATAATGTGTCGTACCCCGAGCAATACACTGACCCCCGCGACTACGCTCTGTGGGATCTCTTCCGGAAAGAATTTGGCGTTGACGAGCCTGAAGGAGCCGTTAGCAGCGACGCGACCCAATCCGATGTTTTTGACATGGGGAATCCACGATACAAGCTATACCAGAAACAGGCTTCTGCGTGGGACGCCGTCCCCGGAGACCTGTGGGTGCTCCCCTTCCCCGAATTTATTCACCCCGTACAATTGGAGCAATACCGCAAGAGCGTGAAGTATGGATGTCCGCCCTGGGGATGGCCGCGCTATCCACAGCTCGTAATCGATGCTCCACCCCCAGCAGCGGAGGGAGACGACGTAACTGGTAAGGCGGCTGAGAGGGGACGGAAGAAGGTCGAGAGGCGTAATGAGAAGTTACGCAAGGAGTACGAGGAAGTTAAGGAGTGGGTGAAGAAGGTGCTGCAGAGAGGAGGGATCGAAAGCCCGGATGCGTGGGCAAAGGCGGTTGCGGGTGCTTGAAGGCGCAGTGATAGAATCGTCACCTTTGGGAAAGAAGTTAACGCTAAACGTGGGGAGGGAAGTTAAAGTGTTTCTTGCTGGTTTGTTAGGTTTTACGAACAGTTGATGTGCAGGATGGGAATGGTGGTTTTTCACTCCTTTCTCTTTTTTCCTTTCGGCGACTGTGTTTACTGCTGCTGGAGTTGGTTGGATCACGGGGATTGAGGAGTTTATTTGTTTTTTTTTTTTTTTTTTTTTTTTACGAACAAGCTTTTTTGTTGCGATTTCGAAGTAAATTTTTTCTTTGCTCGCCGCAATGCCCGAATGTTCTTTTCGGCACTTATGTTTTATTTTGTTCCCCCGCATTTCTTGAGAACACACCGTCGCGTGGTGTCACATTGAGGGCACACTTTTACAAATTGAAAGCCTCACATTTCTTTTTCTTGACCGTACGTTTACAACTGCAATCACAATGCATCACTCGGCCTGACCACGTCCCCTAGTCTATAAGGCCCCAGTCCGCGAACCATCAATTCATTTACCACGGTTTGTTGTATCAACCATGGAATACCAAAAAAAAAAAAAAAAAAAAAAAAAAAAAAAAAAAAGTCCTTACTAACCTACGTTCATAGCATAGCCAAACATCCAAGGTAGATTACGTGGATACGCGAATCCACAATACCCCAGCACTGCAACGAAAATATTTAAAAAAAAAAAAAAAATCTTCGTAACCCCATCCACCACCAACGAACCAAATCAAAGCCAATCGTAAACGTAAATCCCTTGAACTGCTACCGACAGAAACAACCAGGGGTCCAGACGGAATGATCTAGTTCTGCTCGACCACATTCCAGTAGCTCAGGTCGCGACGGTTAGCGTGAATTCCGTCGTCTCCTGTGAATTGGGCGAGATTGAAATTTTTTGGAAGCCGCGGAGTCGACGGAGCGGGAAATATTTCAAAGTCAGCACGAGGGAATTACATTGTTGCCGCTGTAAGCAGCGGAAATCAAGTAGGGGCATTCGTGTGACGGGAAAAAACAAAGCAAAGCAAATGCAGAGGGAAAAAGAGGAGTACTGATATTGCAATCTTGCGGATACTCAACATACAGCTACACCACCTCCTTCCTCTCCCCAGCTCCCTCATTCCGCACCTTCACGACCACCCCCACCAACTCCTCCCACAACGCCCCGCCCCCGCCCGAGACGGGCTCTGAACCGTGAAGTAGCCTTCTGGGTATGAGTATGACCCGGCAGTGATATTCGCAGACGTGATGTACGGGTATAACATGTTTTTGATTAGGTTGATGTTAGGGGGTAGAGGGCGGAGCTGGTGGGCGGGACGGTTGTGTTGTTCGTGGGTGGGTTAAAGTTGGTGGGCGCGGGGAGGGGTGGGAGGAGATGTTGGATACGAGGCGGTGAAGGTATAAGGAGGAGTATTGGAAGCTGGTGTAGGAGAGCATGGCCAAAAGGATAGCGAAATGTTATGTTGTACTAATTTCCAAAACTCAGCACGAGAAACTTGAAGTTGCCTCAAGCGACACAAACCTTATCGAAATACCTAGAATCAATATACAGCACCCTCCTTGAAGTCTTGTTGCAGGGCACCCGTTTCCGGTTCCTCAAGCAACAGCTCAATGCTGTAATCCTCCTTATTCTTCGCAATCGTGTACGGCAGCTTCCCGCTTGAGCCAACACCCCCGAATAACACCTCGACTAGCGAATTCCCACTTTCCCGCCCCGGAAGATGTGCCCAAAGAACGGCCTTCACGTTCGGATGATCGATCCAGTTTTCCAGGATGATCGCCCCACGGTGTATACAACTGCGACGGTGTTTCCGCGACTGATGATACCGTAAGTACAAGATCGTCGCCGTTGAGCTAGGTATATAGATCTTAGTGGTTACTGCTTTCGCCGGTATCGGCGTTGATGAAGGCTAGGTAGACACCTTTGGTTTCCGCGGAAGTGGCGATAGCGGAGGTGAGGTTGTCGAGGATGTAGGAGATCTCGAACCCGGTCGTCGAGGAAGCTTTGGTTTCGTGGGCTTCGAGTGGGGAGATGAGATGTTCAAATTCGACACTGCCGGAACCCCAGCAGACGGCGAGACTTGGTGGTGTTAGCGGGGAAGAATTGCAGTAGGAGAAAAGATAACTTACATTTCGTTACATTTTCCGCTCTCCCATGCATTGGATCATCCCCCACCCGGCATCGCTGCCATATACTCCGAGCTAGAGACGTTGCGTCACCTGCAGAGGTAGAACGTCCTCAGCATTCTTCAGCAGCGTAACGCTTCCCGCGGCAATCTTTCGCGCAAGCATTTTATGATACCCGAAACATCCACGTGCTGGTTACAATCTTGTATAGAGGCTCGCCAGATCCTGGATATTAACCCGGTAGTATTCGTCGTCCAAGAGCTGAAGTTCGGACTCGGGAAAGACTCTTGACCCATCTGACATCATGTTGCGACAATGTGCGTTACCGTGTCATCAGGAGCCGAGGAATTGAGGACCGTGACCGTTAGGTTCAGGCCCCATTTACCAGCCGGTGTTGGTAGTGAGGTTGACGGAAGCAACGAGAAGGGGGAAAGAGAAGGGGAGGGACATTCTCCGACGAGAGTCATTTCGGAGACGAGGAGCGCAACCTTGTGATAGGACGAGGCCCAGGATGAGACGGTTCCGCTCTTCGCTGAAGGTAGCTGATGTTGGCGTTTTTCGGCAGAGCGACAACTACTCTGGCTAGACTTGCGGGAAAGTCGTGATATATGCTGTATGTCCTCTTCCTCCCCTAACGCGATGCAGCACCAGTTCCACCTCTGCAAAAATCCACGAGAAATAGCTCTTTGCCGATACTACTCGAGACTCAGGAAAGGTAACGTCGGTATTTCCGGAGTGCGTTGCATGTGCTTTTCCACCCAGCACGCTTAGCTTCAAGTCCAATTAAGACCCTCCTCGCCCTCGCCTTTTTCCCCTGAACGGCCTTCTCCGCACGGCGGGCCGTGATGTACTGGAGTGTGAATTTGAGGGCATAAGGTAGAGTTAGTGGGGTCAGAATCGCAATATCTTTTTAATTCATTATGCTATGGAGGCTTAGCCCCGTGAGATCTTTTTAATTTACTTGTAGTAATTACGTCAAATTTGCTAGTATTGGCCTTCAATAATGGCGGCGGTCATTTTCAGTTATTCGTTCCCCTTCATTAGGTATATTTCTTCTATCAGAAAAAACCTTCGAGTTGATAACAGAAAATGCCGTGGTTTGTGGATGTAATGGGTAGCCCAATCAAAGAGGTTATCCTTTCACCAAGACTTCACAAACAGCGCGTTGAATTCCTTGACATCGCAATCGATCTTCGAGCCCAGCATACTGACATAGGAAGGAAGTAAAGTAAAGTGTAATTTCAAAACGCAAAACCAAAAAAAAAAAAAAAAAAAAAAAAAAAAAAAAAAAAAAAAAAAAAAAAAACTATCAAATGAAAAAGAACAAGCAGGAGGAAAAGAAACAAGCGGAAGGAAAAGAGTTCGATTGGAGGTCAAGAGAAAAAAAGGTTGCGAAACACCAACTAGCCTCCATATTCAAATTCAAAAACCCAAATGCACAAACGATCACTCGAGGGATCGAGTGAGAAATTGTGATTTTTACACAAGCGGCGCCTGATTCCACCTCCTTTATCTCTTCTCCTCTTGGTCTCTTATAGCCCTTTGAAATAGTAGTAGAAAGGTCAGTAAGAAATCTTGGGTTTGGACAGTGTTGACATTTTTCGGCTTACCTTTCTAGTATCTCGATCACTGCGTCTAGTCTATTCAATGCGATACGTAATGGTGTTTTGCCGCATCTGCTCTTGACGTCCAATCCAACACCCCCCGCTTCGGTTTGTATCTTGGCCACTGATTTAAGTCTTTTTACCATCGCAAGATGTAGTGGGGGTTTTTTTTTTTTCTTTTGCCGGAATTGCACTTAGCGTTCAAGTCAACACTCTCTTTCTCGAGTAGCATCTTGACTACTTCCTTATTTCATACTTCACCGCGAGATGTAGTAGTGTTTGACCTGAACAGTCTTTGGAGTCAAAGTCTACACCCTCCTCAAGTAGCATCTTGACTACCCCCCAACCTCCATACTCCATCGCGACATGTAGTGGTGTTTGACCTAAATAGTCTTTGGGATTCAAGTCCACACCCTCCTTCTCGAGTAGCATCTTGACTTGCTCCCAATTTTCCCCCATCGCCGCGACATGTAGTGGTGTTCCGCCGAAAAAATAGGTTCTGATGTCCAGATCAACACTCTCCTTTTCGAGTAATATATTGACTACTTTCTCGTTTCCTTTCTTTGAAGCCAAACGTAGTTGGGTTTTGCCCGAATAAGTTTTGGCGTTCAAGCCAATACTCTCCTTTTCGAGTAGTATATTGACTACTTTCCCGTTTCCACCCTTTGCTGCGATATGTAGTGGTGTTTCGCCAGAATATGTTGTGGCGTCCAAATCAACTTCTTCCTTCTCAAATAGCATCTTGACCTCTTCCTCATCTCCATTCTTCACCGCCATATCGCGCTTCGCCGCAACATCGTTCGGCCCTCATATCAACACCCTCTTTCTCGAGTAGAACCTTGACTGCTGCAATATGTCTATTATTCACAGCGATGCACAATGGGGTTTTGCCGTATTCGTTTTTGACGTCCAACCCAATACCATCTTTCTCGAGTAACATCTGGACCACCGCCTCTTTTCCATTCTCCGCCGCAAGATATAGTGTAATTTTGCCGTATTTGTTTTTTAACGTTCAACTCGACACCATCCTTCCCGAGCAGCACCTCGATTACTACCTCGTGTCCATTCTTCACCGCGGGATGTAGTGGTGTTTCTTCAGATTCGAAATAATTTTTTGGCGTTCAAGTCGACAACCTCATTCTCTAATAGCATCTTGACCCGTGTGTCATGTCCGCAAATAGCCGCGTAATATAGGGTAAGTTCCCCAAAAATCGTAGTGAGGTCGAATTTAACATTCTTCTCTACTAACAGTTTGGAAACTACCCAATGTCGATATCTCACCGCAGTACGTAGCGCATCGTATTTCCTTTCAACGTCCAATTGAACATCCTTCTCAAGTAGCATCTCGACAACTGTCTCGTGTCCATTGCCCGCCGCCGTTTCTAGTGGTGTTGTGCTGTTGCTGCTCTCGGCGTCTAATTCAATACGCTAATTCTCGATTAGCATTTTGACAACCGACTCGTGTCCATAACTTGCTGCGGCAAGTAATGGTGTTTCGCCATAATCATTTCGGACGTTCGAGTCGACATGCTCCCTCTCGAGTAGCATTTTGAAAATTGCCTCATGCCCCTTCTCCGCTGCGGTTAATAGTGGTGTTTCGCCATAATCACTCCGGGCGTCCAAATCGACATGCTCCGTCTCAAGTAGCATCTTGACAATGGCTCTAACATTCGAGTACATACTCTTCTCCAGAATATCCTTCGCCACCATATCCTCCCCACACGCCGCCACCAGGTGCGTTGGCTTTGATCTGGAAATGTTTGGTATTCCACGATCAAGGATGCTCTTTAAAAGATGTTCGGTGATGTCCCGCAAGCTACAGTACGACGTCACCCACAATGGGGTGAGCTTTGTCTCCACACCCCTTGGTCCCGATTCCCAAATATAATCTTGCTCCATAACCTCTGATAACCATGTGCGATAGGCTGCAGAAGGATTTAGAAAATGCATCTGTAAAGTCATGAGGGTGCTACTTCCAGAACCTGATGAGCGAACATGTTCCATCCAGTTTTTGGTTCGCTTCTTCTCCGCATTGTGCCCCGCGAGCAAACATCAACCCCTTATCCCACGTTCCCGCAGCATTGGCAGTCTGTGTTTGCTTCGTCGTGCCGCCCGTGGGACACGCCACCCACCCCACCGGTGATGTGAAGCGTAGGGGACCTGCCGTGGACACTTCGCGAAAGACGACAGCCCTCGACTTGTCTGCTATGCCTGTCCGTGGTAACAAAGTGCGGAGGGAGGGCTGTCGGTAGCCATTGCAAACGTGTTTGGGAAAAGCGGTGGGCGTGCAGGTTATTATTGTGTATGCACCGACCGGGTTTTTTTGCCCCGCGATGCACCCCATTTATCCACATCTTCGGAGGCATGCAGGGACCAACGTTGGTTGTAGATTTAGGTTGTCTGTGCCATTCGTCTCGAGCACAGCCCTACGCGCTCGCGGACGTGAGCCTTCACGCCGATGCCACGCCCGGCGAGTGATGTGGCATGATCCCTGCGATTCACCCGAAATCCGCTGCTGGTTTTGCCAAGATCTGGCCCGCTACTGGGGGTTGGGGG
>JABYPW010001905.1:0-13130 GCA_016880775.1 Phymatotrichopsis omnivora | reverse complement strand
TCCTTAAGGGTCTCACCATCCTCAATAAGACCCGTCGCACTGTCAAGTACATTCCCTTCGGTGCCGATACCCAATGCTCCAGATGCTCGAAGTTCGGACACCCCGTCCAGAACTGTCAGTCACCTCCCTGCTGCCGACTCTGCGCCGGCCCCCACACCATCTCCGAACATACCTGCGGAGTCGCCGACTGCAAACAGCCGAAAGGCTTCGCCTGCGAGAACACCGTCCTCCGATGTGCGAACTGCGCCGGCCCCCACAAAGCGAACGATCCAATCTGTATGACGCTAATCCAGGCCAAACTTGCCGAGTCTAACAGGAAGGATAAGTCTACCACTATGGGCAGAGTTTAGTTTCTCTTTCCCTACCTTGTTCTTGTCTTTCACGATGTAACTAGTGTTTTTCTGCTTCGGTAAAGTGCGTAGGAGTTTGCGCGTTTCTCTTTCTCTCTTATCTTTTGTTTTTCGCTCAGTCGCGTAGTCTGCGTAGGGGGTTTTTCTTTCGTTGCTTTAAGGTTCGCCTAGCGATTGTTTTTCCCTGGTCGGCTTTTGTACGTAGTCGTCTGCGCTTTCTCCTTTTTCTTCTCTTCTTTCGGGGTTTTCGGTACGAGTAGGCGGAGGATCATCGTGTACTCTTTGGTTATGTTCTTGCTCTTGGTTGAGTGTAAACGCCCCGCCGGGGGTATGCGATGTAAAATAACTTAATGGGAAAATCATATAAGTCACTTCATGTCTTTCCAAGCGGCAATAACAGCAGCGGCGAACCCGTACCCTAGCCCCACCCAGTATATCGCGAAAGAAATCTTCGAGCTCAACAAAACCCTCGCGCACAACGGAATCGAAACCAAGCTCGAATGGGTCCCAGCGCACAAAGGAATACACGGCAACGAACAGGCAGACCAAGCGGCAAAGGCCAAGTCCAAAAAACCTAAAGCCAACCCCAAGAAGGGAACCTCCACCAAAAAGAAAATCGTGACAAGATCGGTAATCCAGTCCAAAACCAAAGCTCGGCTATGGAAACTCTTCGAGGATTACGCCGGCAAACCGATACCAAAGAAACCCGACCCGTATACCACCATCGACAAATACTCAGCAGCGCGAGCCTTCCAGTTCAGAACCGGGAGAGCCTACGTCCCGAACATGTGGCACTACAACCGACAACAAAACATCTGCACCTGCGGAGAGCCGCAGAACCTCCAGCACTACTTGCACGAATGCACGACCCCCGCCCCCTGGAGATACCTGATCAAAGGACGCAGCACCCAAGAAATCCTCTACGAGAACACGGACCTCTGGACCAGGCTGGTTGAAAAAGGACTCGGCAAACCCCCCCACCCCCCACCCGAACCCCCGATGGTAGTGATAGCTGTAAGAGGAGGACCAAGAACGGATGCGTAGAGAGTGGAGGACTTAGTGATAGATCTGTTTTTGCGTGTTTCTTCCTTATTTTCCTTTTTCGCCTCTTCTTTGTTGTAGTTCGCGTGTTTTTTCTTTTCCTTCTTTCTTTTTCGGCACGAGTAGGCAGAGGATCATCCTGTTTTCTTCGGTTATGTTCTTACTTTTAATTAAGTGTAAACGCCCCGCTGGAGGAAATGGGATGTAAAATAAACAAATAGGGAATAAAAGAAAGGTCACTTCATGTCTTTTTCTTGCTAGTGTTGTTCCCTTGAGTGTAAGAGCTCTGTGAGTTTGGCTTCTGTTTTCTCCTTTGTCTGTTTTCTTTCCTTTCGCTTTGGTTAGTGTTCTTTGCTTTTACCTCGATCCCTTCCGGTTGTTGTAAGGTTCGCCTCGCTGGAGATGGGAAAGGGGTTCCCTGGGCTTTTCTTTTTCATTTTCGCTTAGAGTTTTTCTGCTGTTTTGACGTACTGGGTGGTCGCTTTTGTGCCGGTCGCGTTTTCTTTTTTGAAGTTTTACTTTCCCCCGCCGCTCTCTCCTTTCCGCCCCATTTCTTCTTTAGTTTATTGCGTGTAAGCGAGGAGGACTCGGGAACAAGCCTGTATTTTATCGTAAAAACCGTAGACGCGCTACCGACACTAGGTCGGCTGTCTTCTACCTCCGTCATAGCTTGACATAGTTGCAAGCGGAGGTTCTTTAGACGACCCCTAGCGGGGTCGTAAAGATAAAATAAAAATGAATTTCCCCCCCCCCTGGTCACTTCATGTCGGTCCAGGCTTCTCTGAATTCACGTATCTCGTTCTTGAAATCGATACTTTTACACGACTATTGCTTTCAAACACCGTCACGATAATTTTTCTTCTTTGGAACCTGGATTAGGTTTGGTACACTGTACACAAAGAGGAATAACTATCAAAATGTCCGGCTCCTCCACCCCTTCCTCCTCCTTTAACCTGTCCCGCCGCCCCCGCCCCCTCCCTTCGCTATTCGAACAAAGAGCAGCCGAGCTCTCAGGCGTCCTGCTTCGCACCGCAGGACATGGAAATATCGACGCACTCCTCAAGAAAGAGGAAGCACTCCTTCTGGATGACAACAAACTGCAAGCATACCGAGAGGTCCTTTTACTGGAATTCCTAACAGATACCCTACCAAAGATAACCCAAACCTTGGGGGCTTTGGTAGACCAGTCAAACGCCCAAGGAAAAGCTATCGCCGACCTCCTTGAAGGTCACAATGCACAGCGCGACCGTATCGCGGCCCTCGATGACAACCTAAGCGAGATCCGCCAAACGCTCCGCTCAGAAACCTCCAACAACGCTCTTGAGGAGTCCCTCAAGAAAATCGAAAAAGCGACCAAAGAGACCTCCAAAAAGGTCAAAAAGATCGCAAAACCGAACGTCGCCCTAAGTGTGCCCGCTGCCAGCACCACAACACCCCCGCAACCACCACCTGAGGGAACTTGGGCGCAGGTGGTCTCAAAACGTACCAAGAAAGCTGCAGCACAAGTACCCCCCCTCCCCGCACAAGCCAGCGACCGACGCTACCCCGCAAAGTGCGACCGTGAGATTATTATCACGACCGCTTCTGAGGTAGGCACTTTCGACCCCGTCAAGCTAAGGGACGCTGTCAACGACACTCTGGTGTCTGCAAAAGCCCCTGCCGCCCTCCGCATCTCTGCTGTTCGAAAGAACAACCAGCGCTCGATCGTTCTTACCACTATTGAAGATGTCACTGCCTCTGCAGTGCTCGCTTATCGCAACAAAATCGAAGCTACCATCAGGGAACACTTCCCTACTGCCTCTGTTCGAAAGAATCACAGGTGGAAAAAGTACCTGGTGCACAACGTCCCACATTCCCACACTGATACCCTAACAGAAGCGGACATGTTCCGAAGGGAGATTGAACACTTCAACAAAGGTATCACCCTCGCCCAAACCCCCCGGTGGCTGCTACGCGAAAGCGATCGGACAGGAAAGCATGTGTCCTCTCTAGTCATTACGGTTATAGACGACGACAACGAACACCGCATTCTCCAAGGACTCACGATCCTTACCCGCAAAAGAAGAGTCGAGAAGTATATCCCCTACAACTCGGCCACACGATGCACCAACTGTCAAGAGTTTGGTCACCACCCAGCTCGCTGCCGAAACCCCTCACAATGTAACATGTGCGCCGAAGCACATCACACCTCGAAGCACACCTGCGGACACGATGAGTGCAAGAAAATCGGAAGACTCTGCGACGATACGGTCCTCAAGTGTGCTAACTGCAAAGGAAAGCACACCGCATCAAACCCCTCATGCCCGGCGTTCATCCAAGCGAAGGCACTGGCTGCCGCCCAGAAAGAGGAGGCTGTTACCGTCACTATGGGTGGCGTCTGATTTCTCTTACTTTTTCTTAGATTTTTTCCTTTAGCGTAAAAGGTTCGAGCTGTTTGAGAAGGATTTCCTTTCTTTCTTCTTTTGTACCTTAGTTTTTCTTTTTTCTGCTTTTTCTTCGTAAGAGTCCTATAGATAGTTGTTGTAAGGTTCGCCTCGCTAGGGATATCAGACGGGAAGGCTATTTTGCGGGACCATTTGTGGCGCTTTTTCTACTGTACTGACACGACATCGTGTCTTTTTGTGTATGAACGCGTGGTTTCTTTTTTGTTTCGTTTGGAGGAGAACGGGTGACACGCCATAGTCGTTGACTGCATGCGGACGGCCCAGGTAGGCTATAGAAGAAGTAGAGTAGTTTACTGAAATGAAATGAAAAATCATCATCATCATCTTCATGTCGGTCCGGGGCTATGGGATGTAAAATAACTGAAATGGGAATAAAAGAAACGTCACTTCATGTCGGTGTGTATGCACCCCGCCGGGGCTATAGGATGTAAAAAAACTAAAACGGGAATAAAATAAACGTCACTTCATGTCGGTTGTTGTAAGGTTCGCCTCGCTGGAGATGGAAAAGGGGTTCCCCAGGTTTTTCTTTTTCCTTTTCGCTTAAAGTTTTTCTGCTGTCTTGACGTACTGGGTGGTCGCTTTTGTGCCAGTCGCATTTTATTTATGAGTTTTGCTTTCCCCCGCCGCTCTTTCCCTTCCACCCTGTTTCTTCTTTAGTTTATTGCGTGTAAGCGAGGAGGATTCGGGAACAAACCTGTATTTTATCTTGTAAACCGTAGGCACGATACGGGATGTTAGGTCAGCTGTCTTCTACCTCTGCCATAGCTTGACATAGCTGCAAGCGGAGGTTCTTTAGACGACCCCTAGTGGGGTCATAAAGATAAAATAAAAATGAATTTCCCCCCCCCCCTGGTCACTTCATGTTCACACGGTGCTCAAGTGTGCCAATTGCGATGCCGCCCACCCTGCCAATGATCCCCTCTGCCCGGTTTATTTGCAAGCTTTGGCTGATAATAACAAGCGAGTGGAGAACCTGCGTACTGTGATGGAAGAGGGAATGGAGAGTTAGGGCCCCTTGATACTTCGTCTCTTTATCTGCTGTTGTTGTTCCCTTGGTGTAAAAGTTTTGTGAGTTTGGCTTCGTGTTTTCTCTCTTGTCTTTTCTCTTTCCCTTTTCTTTGGTTAGTGCTTTTCGTTTTTGCCTCGATTCCTTCCGGTTGTTGTAAGGTTCGCCTCGCTGGAGATGGGAAAGGGGTTCCCTGGGCTTTTCTTTTTCCTTTTCGCTTAAAGTGTTTCTACTGTCTTGACGTACTGGGTGGTCGCTTTTGTGCCGGTCGTGTTTTCTTTATGAGTTTTACTTTCCCCCGCCGCTCTTTCGCTTCTGCCCCATTTCTTCTTTAGTTTATTGCATGTAAGCGAGGAGGATTCGGGAACAAACCTGTATTTTATCTTGTAAACCGTAGGCGCACTACCGACATTAGGTCAGCTGTCTTCTACCTCTGTCATAGCTTGACATAGCTGCAAGCGGAGGTTCTTTAGACGACCCCTAGTGGGGTCCTAAAGATAAAATAAAAATGAATTTCCCCCCCCCCTGGTCACTTCATGTTCAACAGGCCTCTTGCACTTTCCTTCCCCCCTCCCACATTACACGGTCAGCTACAACGAAGACCTCACCTACCTTCGCGATAGTCAACAAAACGCCCAAAGAGCTCCCGTGGGAAAAGTTACACCTATCCCATCACCGCCTGGCCCTCGGATAGAGGTTGGAGCACTGCTCACAGGCCGAGTTGAAAATAGAGTACCAAGACCACGGTCGGAAAAAGAAGAAATGTCCCAACAAAATCCCATCATCGTATCCAGTGGAGAAATGTCCACCAACCCTTCCCAAATGTCCGAAAACCTACCCGCACTCAACCCCGCCATCATCAACAACCCAGTTCGCACTAGGCTGCCCACATCACAACCAACCCTCTCCGAAGTGCACAGCGTAGTCACCCCAGAGTTCCAAAGCCCCCATCCCTTTAACCAAGAGAACATCGCCCCCCAAGACGAGTGGAACCATGACTACAGGCTCATGGAACACGACATTCAGCGCCTGCAAATGGCAGAAGAAAACCACCTCCCAATGCGAACCCCAAGCAACACCTAAACCTCCTCCTCAGGACATACCACGATCCTGGCATAAGGACATGAGGACAACCAACCCCACCAAAGCACCGCCGAAGCAATCGCCCAGCTCACCCCATATGCCCTAACCCCCCAACACCAGAGTACAGCGTAAGCCATTCTAAACCTCACCCCCTACTCACCCGACATGGACATAGACAGAGGAGTCAACAGAAACCCGACGCCCCCGAGCGCACAACAAGACAGCAGCTACCCCACCTTCAAAGGCTCAAGAAGCCGATCACTATCGACCATCTCACTCCCCTCCCTCCCAAACTCCAACAGATCGATGCACGCAGACGAGGACTCGGACACAGAGTCAGACAAGACCACTAAACCACTAACAGACAAAGGCAAAAGAAGAGCCTACACGGTACCAAGAGAAACATTCTCCCCAATCCCCATGCACCCAAGATACGAATTAGCGAGCATGATGCCCGACAACCAAGCAAAAACGTTCCAACAATTGATAGACAACGAGGACAAAAGAGTCTTCCTAAACGCCGAAGCCTTCGGGAGCATGGCCCAAGCTCTATATCACAATTGGAGGAAACTGGACGACATGCACTCAGAAAGACACGAATTACAGGACCACATAAAGCAAATAAACAGACAACTCCAAGACCAAACAAACGAAATAAGACACCTCAAAGCCACCGTACACAGACTATCCCACACCACCACCGCCTCAGTCCCCCCAGCCCTCCCAATTCCCCAACACCAGAGCCAATCCCAGAACAGCAAAAAGTCCACACCACAACCATCCGGATCACACGTAGAAACGCAAAAAACCCCAAAGTCCACCAAAAGCCCCTCGCCAGAAACAGACCCCACAAAACAAATGAACACAACCCAAGGACAAAAAACCTGGGCACAGAAAGCAGCAGAAGGAAACAGCACCCCCCCGACCAACCCTAACCAGAACCAAAAAACCAAACAACAAAAAACCAAAACCTTCCCGACAACAAGAAGGGAACTTCACTCTCCCACAACAGGAGTCATGCACCCAGAAGTCACAAGAGCCAACCTGGACAAGCTCAGAGAAGCCTACATCAAAGCCTTAGCAGAGAAGGGAGTGCCCACAGAACTAAGGAACATCACAGTTAGAGTCAACCATAAATCAATGATCATAATCACCACCCCCCCCACCCTCGTCGCCAGGTCCCTGTTCCTGTACATTGATGCCCTCAACTACGTAACGAAGGTCACCACCAACCCGGATGACGAAAGGGAGGGCTTCAGGGTAGCAACAATGTTTACTGAAATCATGATCTACTCAGTCCCCACGGCCCCACTCGGCGAAATCCCAACCCACAAATTAGCGGAAGAACTCTTCTACATAGCAGACGTAGAAATAGCAGCAGCAAGGTACCTAAAAAGCGAACAAGATAGGAAGAAAAACCTGTCAGAAGGAGCCTTCGCAGCTGTAGCCGTCCACATCACCGAAGACCAGGTCTCGAAGTTAGGAAAGCAAGTGGTCATCTTTAATCGAACCTGCAAAGTCATGAAGTCCCTGCAAGCGAACCCAACAGCAGTATGCTATCGTTGCTTCAAAATCGGACACTTCAGTGCTATGTGCAAGGAAGAAAAAGAAGGCTGCAACATCTGCGGCAACATGCACAACGCATTCCCACATCACAACACCAAAAATCATATCTGCCCACTATGCAACTTCAATGGCCCGTGCGAGCACAATGGTCTCATCTACACAAACTGCAAAGGAGAACACAAGGCCACCGACCCATCCTGCCCTGACATGAAAGTGGCAAAAGATCTCTACGCCAGAGAACTGGAAGGAAAAAGAGCAGCATGGATGGATCAGATCAATATGGAAACTGAGATGTACACAGAATTATAGATGGAGCAACAAGAAGAGAAAATACAGTGGGGGTTAGACCCACATCCAGTCTTTAAAATCCTACAGCACAACTGCAACAGATCCCAAAGCAACTTCCAATCACTCATGAACACCGCCATGAAAAACAAAGCAAACGTGGTCACCATCCAAGAACCACCCACCTTCAGCAACATCCCCTTATCCCACAATAGCTTCTACCGATTCTACCCCAGCAACACAACAAGATCGAGGGTCGCCCTCTACGTCAGCAAAGCCTCTTCGCTGAACCCGTTCCCAATCTGAAACTGCAAAGGAGACGAACAAGTAGTCAGGCTATTCATCAACAAACATAACTACTTGGACATAACAAACGTTTACCTCCCCCCAGCGACCAAAAGAGAAGATCAAAACTAGAATCAGATCTTCACCAACAACAAAAACCTAGTCCTTAGAGACCTAAACCTCCACCACCCATGGTGGGGAGCAACAGACTCACACGAAACCGAAAGAGCAGAACCAATGGTAGAAAAAGCCACAAACGAAGGATACTACCTGCTCAACGAACCAGAATAGCCTACAAGACTCGGCAACCCAAAACAGAACCAAAGAGACACCACAATAGACCTCGCCCTGCTGTCGCCCATGGCAACGAAATGGAACGCCGACTAGCAAATTTGCCCAGACAACCACCAAACAAACAGCGACCACGAGGTCATAGTGATCACCCTCTCTAAACTGAATGGCATACAATACAAAAAGGTCACCCTAGATTATGACAAGGTAGACTGGGACAAAGTCAAAGAAAACCTAGAAAACTGGGAGCTAACCCCCTTCGACCCCAACAACCCAGACACATGGCTAGAAAACAACAAAAACGACCTAATCAACTGCGCAAAAAAGAACAAAGCACTGCCAATGAGAACCATCACCAGTAAGTCCAAAGCGTGGTGGAACAAAGACCTGGACAACTCCAAAGGAAAAATGACAAAAGCAAGATACGAAGCCAAAAAGAACCGAAACTCCGAGAAAGCATAAGAAGAATACCTAGCTAGAAAAAAGGAATTCAGGAAACTAGTCCACAGCACCAAAAAGGACCACTGGAATAAGTTCCTACAAGAAGCCAACCTCAAAGACCTCTGGACAGCACTGAGATACACAAGACCAGCAAGAGACTTTCCCCTTCCACTGATAAACGGAGCAGAAACCCCAGACCAGAAAGCCTAGGCACTAATACACCACTACTTCCTAGAAGAAGCAGAGGACCCTCTGCTACCCCCCCTGTAAAGCCCCAAGGACACAGAGAGCGTCTCACCAGAAGAGATCAAGTACGCCCTAAGGAACACGTCCAACACGACAGCGCCAGGACCAGACGAAATACAGTACAACCTCTGGAAGAACCTCCACGAAGTAAACAACACCATCCTCCTAAAACTCCTCGACTCCCTGTTGCAGCACGGGGTCCACCCAACAAGCTTCAAAAGAACACTGGGCATAGCGATACCAAAGCCCAAAAAACCCAGCTACTCGGACCCAAATTTGTACCAATGCATCTTTCTTATAGACACCCTCGCAAAAATCCTAGAAAAGATAATGGCGATAAGACTGTCCCAGTACGCAATCGACCACCAAATGATAACAAAAAACCAGTATGGAGCACTGCCAGGGTGCTCAAAAATAGACGCAGTAAACGCCCTAAAACACCACATACGGGACGCCAAAAACAGAGGAAAAAGGGTCACCCTCCTCTTCATGGACATCGAAAAAGGCTTTGACCAGGTCAATAACAGTGAGCTCCTGTGAATCCTGGAAGAAAACAACACCCCAAAGTACATACGGCACTGGGTCGCCTCCTTCTTAGCAAACAGACAACTAGCTTTCCTGGACAGAGGAACCAAATCGACATTCAGGTCAATAAAAACAGGAGTCCCGCAAGGGTCCCCAATCTCCCCCCTCCTTTTCAACATTTATATTGCACAACTGACAAGAGACAGCGGGGCAATAAAACTATACATGTACGTAGATGACCTGTGTATCATGGCAGAAAGCGAGAGCTACGAAGAAAACGTCAGAAAGTTGGAAGAACACTGCAAGGGTGATTTGCAGAGAACCCTGGAAAAACTAAAGCTATCACTATCTGAAGGGAAAACGGAGCTACAACATGTCAGCCCAGGACAGCAGGATACCAAACCCGACATCGAAATCCAAGGCAAGGTCTACAGATACCAGGAAAAAGTCAAGTACGTAGGCATCATCCTCGACCAAAAAGAAAGCGTGCTAGCGCACTGTCAGTACAGAACCCAAAGCGCGCAAGCAGCCACAGCCAGAATCTCCTGCCTTTCCTCAGGAGGAAAAGGACTAAACCTCGCCATGGCCCTAAAACTAGTCAAAGCAGTAGTGCTCCCCTCCCTGCTATATGGGGCGGACACCTTTCACCCCTACAACGTCACAGAAAAAGCCTACAAGACCCTTGACAGCGCAATAGCAGCGGCAACCAAATGGGCATGCGGCATGTTCAGGAGTACCAGCAACCGCAAGGCCCTAACAGAAGCAAATGTATGGCCAGCACACCTCCAGGTCAAAAGGTACCAAGCCAACTACAGAGCAAGGCTGCTCACCATTGGACCCGAGCACCCCAACTACCTGCGGCTCCCGCCAATGCCAGGCAGGAACAAAGATCGAACAAAGTCCCCCAAAGCACCAACCTGGAAGGTCGAACCAGAGGGAAAACACTCCAGGAAAAGAATGTTGCAGCTGGACGCAATGATCCACACAATAAAAGAAGACCTAGGAACGAGCGCGCTCTCATCCTACCAGCTTCCCCCCCCGACGTGACCGTGGCCAATTAGCTCAAAAGGGAAACTGAACCTCGACCCCTTCCCAGAGTCCAAGCAAAAAGCGGTCGAAATGCACCCCAAAGTACACCCCCCGCAGCAGCTCACACTGTACACGGATGCCTCCCAGGTAGGGAAAAACAGCCAAGTCGGGAACGCAGTAGTAGCGTACATAAACAACAAACAAGTCGACGGCAGATCAAAGACACTAAGCAGCCGGGTACACGTCTTCGACGGAGAATTGGACGCCATCCTAGAAGCACTCGAACTAGCCATAAAGCTCAAAGACAAGAAAACCTTCACCTCGGTAAAGGTGTACACCGACAACCAAGCAGCGCTCATAGCCGCCACAAACCCCTACCCAAGCCCCACCCAACACATCACCGAGAAAATCTTCAAGCGCAACCAGGAACTAGCCGACCAAGGAGTAGTGACCAGCCTAGCATGGGTGCCAGCCCACAAAAGGATACACGGCAACGAACAAGCGGACCAGATAGCGAAGGCCAAATCGAGAAAACCAGAGCCGAAAAACGAAAAAGGAACCAACAAAGAACGACGAAAGGCCATCACCAAAAGCAACATAAAAACGAAGACCAAAGAAAGGCTGCAGAAACTCTTCGAAGAGTTCGCGGGACGACCAACACCGAAAAACGACTCTTACAGTACCTTGGACAAGTACGTAGCCTCACGAGCCTACCCATTCCGAACCGGCCACGCCTACGTCCCCAACCTGCTCCACTACAACCGAGAATAGAACATATGCGTATGCGGACAAGAACAATCGATTGAACACTATCTCACCAAATGTAAGTCGCCCACCGCATGGAGAGCCCTCATCGGAAAGAACACCGTCGAAAACCTGCTGTACAAGAACACCGACCTCTAGACCAAACTAGTCGAATGCGGACTCGGAAGACCACCTGACCCCCTGCCAGAACCCCCAAAGGTAGTGATAGCTGTAAGAGAAGGACCTAGCGAAAACCGGTAAAAGGAGGAAGCGACGGAAGGTTAAGGACTTCGGGCTAGAACAGGGAGAGGGATGCGAAGCTTTGTCATGTTTATTTTTCTCTTTCTGCCTTTTCTTTTTTCTTTTTTCCTTTTTTCCTTTTTCTTTAAATGGTACGAGTAGGTGGAGGATTATCCTGTTTTCTCTGGTTATGTTCTTGCTTTTAATTAAGTGTAAACGCCCCGCTGGAGAAAATGGGATGTAAAATAACAATAATGGGAAAATCATATAAGTCACTTCATGTTCAAGCCTTGGCCGATAATAACAAGCGAGTAGAGAACCTGCATGCTATGATGGAAGAGGGAATGGAGACTTAGGGCCCCTCGCTATTTCGTCTGTTTTCATGCTTTTGTTGTTCCCTTTATGTAAAAGTTTCGTGAGTTTGGCTTCGGTTTGTCTCTTTTGTCTTTTCCCTTTCCTTTCTCTTTGGTTAGTGTTTATTGCTTTTACCTCAATCCCTCCCAGTTGTTGTAAGGTTCGCCTCGCTGGAGATGGGAAAGGGGTTCCCCGGGCTTTTCTTTTTCTCTTTCACTTAAAGTTTATTCCGCTGTTTTGACGTACTGGGTGGTCGCTGTTGTGCCGGTCGCGTTTTCTTTTTGAGTTTTAATTTCCCCTGCCGCTCTTTCCCTTCCACCCCGTTTCTTCTATAGTTTATTGCATGTAAGCGAGGAGGATTCGGGAACAAACCTGTATTTTATCTGTAGACCGTAGGACGCGCTACCGACATTAGGTCGGCTATCTTCTACCTCCGTCATAGCTTGACATAGCTGCAAGCGGAAGTTCTTTAGACGACCCCTAGCGGGGTCGTAAAGATAAAATAAAAATGAATTTCCCCCCCCCCTGGTCACTTCATGTTAAGCCGTATGAAGGGTTACCCTGACGGCACTTAGGGAGATCGCTCCTGTGTTACGCAACTATGTCATATGCTCTTAATTGAGTGCGACGCCCCATCCGTACATCAGTGATCCGAGGGAGGACAAGATAAGTCGGTTCATGTTGAACCTGCATGCTGTGATGGAGGAGGGAATGGAGACTTAGGGCCCCTCGGTGTTTCATCTCTTTTGCTGCTTTTGTTGTTCCCTTTGTGTAAAAGTTTCGTGAGCTTAGCTTCTGTTTTCTCCTTCATCTTTTTCTCTTTCCCTTTTCTTTGGATAGTGCTTCTCGTGTGTACCTCGATTCCTTCCAGTTGCTGTAAGGTTCACCTTGCTGGAGATGGGAAAGGGGTTCCCCGGGCTTTTCTCTTTCCTTTTCGCTTAGAGTCTTTCCGCTGTTTTGACGTACTGGATGGTCGCTCTTGTGCCGGTCGCATTTTCTTTTTTTGGTTTTTACTTTCCTCTGCTGCTCTGTTCCTTTCCGCCCCGTCTCTTCCAGTTTATTGCGTGTAAGCAAGGAGGATTCGGGAACAAACCTGTATTTTATCTGTAAACCGTAGGACGCGCTACCGACATTAGGTCAGCTGTCTTCTACCTCCGTCATAGCTTGACATAGCTGCAAGCGGAGGTTCTTTAGACGACC
>JABYPW010001904.1:0-13130 GCA_016880775.1 Phymatotrichopsis omnivora | reverse complement strand
AAAAAAAAAAAAAAAAAAAAAAAAAGGAAAAGTGGATTTCTAGTGTTAATACCTGTTAATAAAAAGGTGCTGCCGGCAATACGAGATCTCCGGATGATATCACCGAATGCAGAATGTCTCCTATTCCCAGCAGGCTTCAACAGTATCTTGTCTCCTACGAAAACAAGAAATTTGTTGAAGATAATTTTTGTCTTTGAAGTGAGCAGTATACAGAGCGAAAGTGAAAACAGAATACACATACAGCGCAAACACGTTAACCTCCACCGAAAAATTAGGTGGGAGGAATATGATATGTGTTGCCACGTAAATAGATTCTAGTAGTAACTAATTTTCATGTAACTAGAATTTTATTTAGCGTTTATGTCCTTTGCAGAATTGAAGAGAGAATTAAAAAAAAAAAACAATTCAACTGAGCATCTGCTGAGCTGTGCTTAGAGCGGTAGTGCAAGAATAACAGCACAGGAATTGGGAAATATAAATACCCTAATTGTTTCTTTCTGTCCACGCTCTCCTGGTCTAGGCGTCAAAACTAACCCATGTCTATGTACATACTTTGACCCCCCTCGTTAAGACTACCTACCCACAATATACCTAAACCCTGCTACCCCAATCTGCATCTCACTATACTGTTGCAGGAGACTCGGGGGGGGGGGAGAACTTGTGCAAGGTGGCAAAAGCAAAGAAATGCATGAGAGGAGACGGAGAAGAAAGAAATTTCGAAGTTATATCTCTTCTCTTGCGGAAGAGTAATATTGCAGTATTTTTAACCGCCCAACAGTAAATAGCACGGCTGGGTGGACAGGCAGGTCTTGACTGCCGGACTACACTCTTTGAGTGAGCTAGCCTGCCTAACTTTAAACTGTTGGGTAGGCTACTTAGGTAGTTTAGGTGGCTAGTTTAGGTGATTTAGGTGGGCGGTTTGGACGGTTTGGGTGGGCGATTCAGGTGGACGGTTTGGGTGGGTACTTTGGGCGGTTTAGGTGGGGGCGGTTTGGGTATGGGGTTTAGGTATGTGGTTTAGGCGGGTAGTTTGGGTGGTTTATGTGGGTGGTTTATGTGGGTCGTTGAGGTGGATTGTTTGGGCAGTTTACATGGGCAGCTTAGGTAGGTGGGTGGTTTAGGCGACCGATTTGGGTGGTTTAGGTAGGCAGTTTGGGGTGGACAGTTTGGGCAGTTTACGTAGGTGGTTTGAGCGGTTTTAGTTGGTTAGTATAAACATCCTAGCATCGCTTAGCTGATTTACTCCTAAACCGCTAGATGGTCACCGGGCTAGCCCAGCGGTTGCTCGCCCACCCAACGCTTCCTTGTAGGCTAGCCCACCCAACCTATATACACTCTAGGTGCGCCGGGCGGGCGGTCGAGAATAATAAGGGTACTCAAAGCTGTCCTGGCCGTCCTGACTGCCACGTCTTGGCGTGATATGATTGGTGGACTGGTTGCCAAGACTAGTCAGGACGACCAGGCTGCTTCCAAGCGGCCTGGCCAGGAAAAAATGATCCTGGAATTCAAGGAAGCTCTGCTAACTTCATTGCGAATGTCTAATTTTTCGACAACATCTGTATGTATATGTGCCTGTATAGCAGGTATGTATGTATGTAGATATGCAGACGACGACATCAATTAATCAACGATGCCACGAAAATCAGAAAAGAAGAAACTCCTAGATGTCTTGGATGTTTATACTGAAGCTGAAGAAAAACTACATACAATATTTGACTCCACACCCTTTGAACCTTGAACGCCGAAGGTGTTTTTGGGATGTGGTTTACATAGTGGTGGGGTTGACACGAGCACGCTTCTCTACCCTTGGACTACTTCACTCGAAATTCTTGGCTAGATTTTTTTCCCGACGGGGTACTCAAAGCACTGAGCTTGTGGTCAGTCTTGCAAGAATCCGATCGGTCTCTCAATCCCCGCATTTTCCTTCTTGCCAGGACGGCCAGGACAGCTTTGAGCACCCTTAATGCAGGGCAGAGAAGCACCATTTCCTGCTCTCGATACTCCCCGCTACCAACAACACCAACGACGTCTTCACCAAAATTTTTACTATACGTTGGGCTGATTGCACCGAAATAAACCATTTTGCAGTCTATATCTAGCGCGAGCGGATGTGGAATAGACAGGTGCGGCCGCGACTAAGTTGGATGGGTGGACTTGGCCAAAATAGCCCATTGTATTACATCTTTTTTTTGAATTCCTCAAAGCATTCGAACTCCTGTCCAAGCTCGAAGACTATTGTAGAATATATGCATGTATAGTGTGCGAGTGATTGTGTGAAGGGAGAAACTTGGAATTATGAGGAATGAATACTCGAGTAGTTATGAAAAAAGGATTTCGATGATAAAGTACTCTACAGTTAGCGCTCTCAGTAGGCTAGGCTGGCCTGCAGGTCACATATGCCAGGCTGAAGCACTTTTTTTGGGCTGGGCCAGCCAGGCCAATGATTCCCCGGCCTGCGAGGGCCTAGGTTCCCCATGCGTATGAGGGGTTAGAAATTCTTGCCGCCGGCATCGAAGTTACCCGATATAGAACTTTATGAGCAGCGGACCTTTTCTTTTCTTTTCTTTTCTTTTTTTTTGTGGTTTGTCTTTGTATAAAACATTACGTCTTTTAATTACAGTCATTTGATATAAAAAGTAACGAAGTCTTCTTAACATGTGTAACAGCTATGTTTTATACTTATTTGCGAAATATTCATGGCCTATTGACCGGACTACACGTTGGAAAAAAAAAAAAAGCCTATGCTAAGGTAGGTCAGGCAGGCCTGGCTTATTGAGAACACTGTCTACAGTCTACGGGGAATTACTTAAAATGGGAAACAAGAATTTTCCACTAGACGCAGTTGTTAGCGTGTAACTGAAAAATGGATGTCTGTGATATAGCGTGTTTTAAGGGGAGTGGTATAAAACTTATGAATTGTATTCTAGCGGTTTTCCGATAAAAGAAATGAAGACGTCTGTTTTAGTTCTCAATATCTTAATTATACACCTCGTGCCCCATTTAACTTTCCCTTTTTTTCCCTTCTCTTAGTGCATATAAAAAATAATAGTAATAGCAAACAAGAGCAAAATTAAAAAAAAAAAAAAAAAAAAAAAAAAAAAAAATAAAAAAAAAAAAAAAAAAAAAAAAAAAAGCATGCGAAGCAACTCTATACTGAAATCAACTATTCCTCGCAAATTTGCACGAAGCAGCCCCAACTAACCTTACGGAGATGGAAAATTCGTAAATTGAAGGTTATTTTTCGCTTGCAAGAAACAACTCAAAACACATAAAATGCTGCAATCTACGGATATTTTATGCATGAAAAACACCTGAAAAACATATAAACAGTTCGTGAAGTAGAATTGAACATACGAGGAATACACTCTAACAAAGTGTGCGGTCAAATACAATAGGTGTTTAGGGCGGACTGAAAATGTCAAAACATTGCTTTTATTTGACAAGAGAAAAATAAGGAAAAAAAAAAAAAAAAACAGGAAGCGTTTTAATCTGTGATTCTCTGCATTCATATTTGTCAATTCTCGAGAAATCTGTTTTCAATTCTCTTAGTTCTATCTTCGAGAATATATTTCCGTTAAGTGCCCACAGAATCAAACGTGAATGACCCAGCTTTTTTTTTTTTTTTTTTTTTTTTTTTTTTTTTTTTTTTTTTTTTTCTTGTTTGTTTGTTTGTTTGTTTAAATTCTCACAACGCAGCCAAGAAAACATTATCCCAAAAGTAGGAAAAGTATTATCTAATGTTAATACCTGTTCATAAAATAGGTTCTGCCGGCGGTACGAGATCTCCGGGTGAATCACCGAACGCAAAATGTCTCCTTTTCCTAGTAGGTTTCAACAGTATCTTGTCTCCTACGAAAATGAGGGGTTTGTTGAAGAGGCTTTTTTGTCTTTGGGGTGAGCAGTATACTATATACAGAGCGTAAGTGAAAACAGAATACACAATGCAAACTTGTTCACCTCCACCGAAAAATTAGGGGGGGGGAGGAATAGAATATGTATTGCCACGTAAATAGGTCCTAGTAGTGACTAATTTTCATGTAGCTAGGAATTTATTTAGTATTTAGATTCATTACAGAATTGAAGAAAGAATTGAAAAAAACCATTTCTACTGAGCATCTGCTGGGCTGTGCTTACCGTGGTTATTCAAGAATTGGGAAATATAAATACCCCAATTATTTTTATCTGTCCCCACTCTCCTAGTCAAATTATCTGAACTAACCCATGTCTGTGTACATACTTTGACTCGTCTCATCAGAGCTGCCTACCGACAATATACCTAAGCCCTGATACCTCAATCACCATCTTAATATACTTTTACAGGAGGCTCGACAGATAAGAACTTGCAAAAGGTGGCAAAAGCAAAAGAAATCGATAAGAGGCGACGGAGGGGAAAGGGATTTCGAAGTAATATGGCTTCCCTTACGGAAGAGTACTAACAGTATTCTCAACCGCCTACTAGTAAATGGCCTAACTAAGGGGGCGAGTGGGCCTTGGTTACCTGCTACACTCTATGAATAGGCTAGCCTACATAACTTTAACCATTGGGGAAGCTAGTCGCGGTTTGTGTGGCTTATGTGGGGAGTTTAGGTTTGCAGTTTGGATGATTTAGGTGGTCGGTCTAGGCGGTGCGCGTAGGCAGTTTGGGCGGTTTACATTAGCAGTTTAGGTGGTCAGTTTGGGCAGGTTAGGCAGGCAGTTTGGGCAGTTTAGATAGGCAGTTTATGTAGGAGGTTTATGTGGGCAGTTTGGGTGGGCTATTTGGGTTTTTAGATGGGCTGTTTTGGCAATTTAGGTAGGCTATTTGGGCGGGCAGTTTGGGCAATTTAGGTGTGCGGTTTGGGTAGGCTGGTGGGGCAGTTTAGGTGGCTATTTGGGCTAGCAGTTTGGGTTGTTTAAGGGGGGCAGTTTATGCAGGTGCTTTGGGTAGTTTAGGTGAGTGGTTCAGTGTTCTCAATAGACCAGGCTAAAGCGCTTGTTGGCTTGGGCCGGCATGGCCAATAATTTCCTGGCTTGCAGGTGCCTGCCAATATTTTCACCAAGTTCCCCATTCATATAAGGGGTAAGAAATTTTTGCTGTGAATGTCAAAGTTACCCGATACAGAACTTAATCGACAGCGGACCCTTTTTTTTTTTTTTTTTTTTTTTTTTTTTTTTTTTTTTTTTTTTTTTTTTTTTTTTTTTCTTCTTCCTTTTTGGTTTGTTCTTATATATAACATTATGTCTTTTAATTACAGTCATTTGATAACAAAGTTTTCTTGGCATGTTTAACAGCTATGTTTCACACTTATTTGTGTAATATTTATGGCCTATACAGGCCTGCCTATTGGTGCCCAGACCGTTACAAAAAAAAATCCTACGGTAAGGTAGGCCGGGCCGGGCCGGCTATCCTTGAGCCTGGCCTATTGAGAGCACTGGGGTGGTTTATGCGGGCGGTTTGGGCGATTTAGGTGGGCGGTTTATGCAGGCGGTTTGGGCAGTTTCAGTTGGCTAATGTGAACAGGCCAGCTTCGCCTAGCCTAAACCGCCCGCACAAACCACCCGAGCAACGGCGCATGCAAACCGCCCACGCATACTGCCCGCACAAGCTAGCCGTTCAAACTACCCACGCAAACCGCCCACGCATACTGCCCGCACAAGCTAGCCGTTCAAACTACCCACGCATACTGCCCGCACAAGCTAGCCGTTCAAACTACCCACGCAAACCGCCCACGCAAACCGCCCTCGCATACCACCAACGCAACCACCCACTCAACCACCCACTCAACCACCCACACAAACAGCCCGCGCAAACCGCACTCACAAACCGCCCATACTAACCACCTACGCAAACCGCCCGACTAGCTTGCCCAGTTGATTAGGCGGGCTAGCCCATTCAAAGAGTGTAGGCGGGTGGTTGAGGATACTGCATATGTTTATCAATCATAATCTTATCTAGCTGCTTATTGCCCCAATTTTTTTTAATTTCGTTGTTTTATTTTTTTTTTTTTTTTAACCCATAACACCCGTCACTCCGCGGGAAACCGGAATCGACGCAGCTGGTAAGCGACGGTGCTGGTATTCCACTTCTATTCCTGCATAAGTGCTAGCCCTTTATGACATCACCTGACAGATGTTTGGTAAGTTTAACTTCTGATGTGAGATAAAATAATATGAAAGGTCTCCTTCAATGGTGTACCCACAAGTTACCTAGGCCTATCCTGCAAACTTGAAGGATAGTTCTGGTAAACAACTAGAGCTCCTACATTGTACTTATATCTATATAGAGATTTACTATACCTATCATAGAACGGGAATAACTGTCCGATAACAATAACTTACATCATCATCGTTAATGCTAATTTTTCTCTTGTTCCCCTTTGTCACCCACGCGTGAAACCTAGATTATTCTATATGACAAGTTCCATCAGAAGAATGTTACTATCATCTACTCCGTTTGCAAATCTAACTTTATTATTTGACATGATGAAAAGGCTCATATCTCATATCACTTTCTCGTATTCGGTAATCTTTGGTGTAGGTTAATAGAACGAGGCCTTTGGGATAGAAGACGGAGACTAGTTCTTGCTCTTCTGCACCTTTCTCGATTCTTTTATCTTTCTTTCACTTTCTCCCCTCCGGGGACAACGGGGGGAATTGAAGGTTAATGAAAAGTTATTTCTGACGTCATCTTTGATTCATGTGTGTTTTTGCTCGGTAACACGTGCGACTATCACGCCTGCATTCTTAATATTCCGGGTTGAGACATATAATCGTATTGTTTTTTTTTTTTTTTTGAAGCAATACCCAAGTCATCGTAAAGTATATTCCCTGCGATGTTTAATTCTAAGAGGTGCAAAATTTACAGCGTTCACCTGGCATCACCAGAAATCACTCGATGCTGGAAATGTGCATCCTTTCGCTTACTCGGAAATTAAGATCCCCCAGAATAAAGCAACACCCTTGGTAAATAAAAGACAGGCCTTAGTTGCAATATTCAATACGTAGGAGTAAATTTCACAAGAAGACGTCACAACACACCTGAACGGATATTCCCGACCCAGATTAATTCTTCCACGATAGATTAATGGATAGATTTCGAGTATCCGATATTATATGAATATTCCACTACTCAGACAACTCAATACCGACTTAGGGTTTAACCCCATCCTCAAGAAACATATTTATGCCCTGTACGTATTGTACATCTCCAACATCCTCCTGGATTGACCGGCGGTGAAGGAAGTCATGCAAGCATCGTCACTCTGTAACCATATTGTTAGCCACAAACTCCGAAAAAAAGGAAGTTCAATGAACGATAGTACTTACATAGTCCATATAATTCTGGATGGGGTCAAGACCGGGATATGCTGATCCGGTGCAAGTGTCTTTTCCAACCGGACATCCTTCGGTCCAGCTAGCTTCAGCCGGAGTATCATCAACTTCATCACCGCCGGCGCAGCCATCCTGGAAAGTGTGATACAATCCTACAATCCACAAAATTAGAGCCAAAAAAAGCTTTTTTAAACGGTTCCGCTAATATCAAACTCACCGAACCAATGACCTATCTCATGAGTTGCAGTTTTTCCCAAGTTGAATTTTGCAAGTGAGCCACCGGGGACAGTGGTGTAAAGGATGGAGGCTCCGTCAATGGTTAAGTCGGAAGAAGACGGATTCGATTTTGGGAAGTAGCTGTATCCCAAGTAACTGTTCTTGGGTATCTGGAAGTACACGTTAAGAGTGTTGTAGCCACCTTGACGGAGCTCAGACTTCATTTCTATCTCGGCTTGGTCGTGAAACCAAGTAGAATTGGTGGTACGGGTGATTTCCACGAGGTTGAAGGAAATGCCGGCTGAGGAATAATCCGCGTTCAAGACATCAAGCTATATAAATTTTTATGAGTACCTCGCACTTTGAAAAATGGTAAATACAAATATACCTGCTCCTGTAAAGCAGAGTCCGGAAGGTTTCCCTCCGATTCACTTGCGCGAAGGACGTGGAAATACGTATCCACCTTAATCGTAGCAGCCGTAGTCACAACTCTATTTGCTTTACCCTCTGCCACTTGACGGGAAATTTGTGCACTGGCTTTGCGAAAATCCTCGGAAGGCTCCGGAGTTCCACATTTCCGCTGGGCGAGGACCACCGTGATGAGGGAAAGAAGAGTGACAAAACGGACTTGCATTGCGTTGGAGATGATTCCAATTGTTCTTGAGAAATGGAGGGCTGAGGTACACAAGAGGAATGGAGCATCAAATCGCACAGAATATCCCATAGTATTTATACCTTAAAACCGTCAGCGAGACATTGCATGTCTCGCATTATTGTTGTCGAACGACCGAAGGACCCAGCTTCGGGTGGCCAATTCTGGCATACTGCATCACGATGTATGAAAAAGGCAGCCCGGCACAATCCGTACTAAACCACATAGCAATTTCAAATGATAATTCTATCGTATGTATTGACTTTCGGATTCCGAGATACAAAGAAAGAGAAGAAAATCCCGTTAAACTTTCAGCCGAGAAAATTTTCACATGTTGCGCTTATTTTTTTGCCAAGGCCTCGAGAAGAAATATGGACGTTTAGATAACCTCAAATGGGCAGGTACGATCGCTATATAAGGTTACCCAAGAACTACCAAAACTTTAAACCGGTAACTGTATTCTAATTTGGTAGGTTTGTTCGTTTCAAGGATCCAGCATTTTAACGTTGAGTTTTCTAAAATAGTGCCTCGAATGTCGTGTTCTAATTTCAGCATAGGCAAATCCGAATACGGCTTGGCAATGGGGCTCAGAGTGTCACGCTCAGGTGCTTCTCTCCTAAACGAGCTGAACATAGCCCTACTTGCTCCCATGGATACGTAGTTGATATTTCAAACGTGCGATTTCTGATTTTTTTTTTTTTTTTGATTTTTTGTGGGGGTGGGGGCACCGTCCATCTCTCCAAATAAAATTTCCACTTATTTTTTTTCTAACCTACGACCTCTGGGCGCCCGCCAAGGATATTGAATTTTAAGAAAATCGCGAGTGAAGTTTGCTTATTGGGGGGGATTAGACTTGTTTATGTACCTCATAGTATTTAAACGTAGGGCTTTCAAATTGTTGATGTCCCGACAGGGTGAGTTTTGCCGCGCATAAAAAAAAACTGCGGCGTGTTTTTTTTTTTTTAAGCGCGCTATCATTTTTTGTTGTGAGAAAAAAAACACTAGGCTGAGAGAACCCCCCAAAAGTCGAAAGCAGCATGTCTCACTTCCCCAAGATAGGAAGTGATGCCCAAAATATTCCCGGTGGCTGGTGGGGCAAGGAAATCTTGTATGTACTCGAGTGCTTGATGCTGATATGCGAGCACTGTCAAACGCACTCAAACTTTGGACTGTCACACCTGCATAAACGATCGTATATTATTATTGACGATTTATACAAGAGTAACCGGACCAAGCGATGTGGTTGGTATGTATTTCCATACAACACTTGAGGTTCCCTTGATTTGGCAAGCCCAAGCTACATGCAACTTTCATGGATACATTATTGCCATATTTTCTCCTAATGGTTCTGGCAGTTATCTTTTGCTCACAGATAAACCGGGAGAACTTCGTTCAAGATACTTTTTCCTGTTTCTCCAAATTTAAGTTGAATTAAATTAATTTATACGGCCGATCGCCAATAGCTACTCGTCAATTTAGATCGTATTCGATTTATTCTCCGGGGGAAATCCTTAGGTTAAAGCCGTTGCTAAATCTCGAAACTAGCGATCCATTAGCTACCTATCTATCATCTCGTTTATAAATTAACCACGGGGAACAAAAAAATAATAATTAGTAGGACAGTATGAGCGCGAGTTGGAAAGAAAAGCGCGGGGATCTGCACGAAGTTCACAACATATGATGGTTTTACTGTGCGACGAAATCCGAAATATCGAGCATATTTGTGGAGTCGGGCATCTCTTAGCGTATAACGTCTCCCGTGCACTATTTGGAGCTCGAAAATTCGAGGATCCAGCACGCCAAGAAAAAACGATAAATGGACTAAGTAAGGAAGTGGTAAAGTTCGTTTTTTTTTTTTTTTTTTCGCTTCTTTGGAGTACATGTATTGTCTGATCAAAGAAAAGGATGTCGTCGGCTGCCGTAACGGCTGCAACCGCAGTGACGCCGTGAAGGAATGCTGAGTAACATTGGTAGATGAGTAATCTCATACGACCGAGTTCAAAAGCAAAGATACAAGAACGCAGCGCAGATAAACTTTTTGATATCACAAATAATCAATCTTCCTCTTGTCGGTATAGATCAAGTCCATTAGCTTTGTTTACGCTTGTTCCCGCTAAGATTTTTAGCGCAACTGATGAACTCGTGTTTTCGCAAGGAATTTTGCCAAGAAAAAAACGACAACTCCTGTTGGTCGCTTTTCCTGTTTGAGCAGTGTGGCTGTGAAAGAAAGAAAAAAGAAAAAAAAAAAAAAAAGCGGATCCCTCTACATAACTTGCTCGAAACTTCGGATTTCGTCGCCGCTCTTGGCACTGCTATCATAGTAGCAACGAAGTTTTGAACTCCGTGCAGAACCCCCTATATAGCTACCATTTGAATCTTCCATATACTCTAGACAACGAATAAACAAAATCGAGGTTTTGGTATATATATACGTAGTACTCGACTTCAATAAAAAAAAAAAAAAAAAAAAAAGGTCTTACATAAAAAAAAACTTAGCTTAGCAGAACCGATTCTCCATGCGGTAGGTTCTAGACTTCGGAATACCACACTTCCGAAGTTCTGAATATTGTGCAGAACCTCTTTAATATAGATGATCATATATATTGGATAACTCAACACTCCAGGAATCAGCTATCGAAAGAAACAAAGGCATCCTAATCTCACCAATGATGTGGAAAGAGCTTTAGTCACCAGTGACACTCTAGTCTCATGTATTGGAAGTTAGCGTCTCATGCACGTAGTTTCTTAATTTTGTCTTCTCTTGCATGTAATTCATTCCTGTGGTTTCAAGAGTTCTCCATTTCGGGTCATCTCTACTCCGGTCCGGCCGTCCAGACATCGGGTATTCGGTACTTTGTATGCCGGGCGTACATGTATATATAAAGAAGTTATTCTCTTCCCACTGCCAATGCAGTGGTTAATTCCCATTCTTCGTTTCCATTCATCATCGTAAACCGCCGCCGTAACAGACCCCCATGCATGCGGTGATTCAGTATGCAATAACATCGCAGGTACTGTTAGCTTCCTTAACAGAATACTAAAAAAAAAAACATTGTTCATATTGCACAAGGTTAGGCAAATTGAGCTTGCTAAACTCGGATTTATCTATTGCCTGTTGTCTGGAAATTAAGCCTGATCCGGCGAACGGTATGGGGAAACTTTTTTCACCCCCCCACCCTCCCTTATCTCTACCGCAGGGATGCTTGATTATCCAACTGCTTCTTTTAGCATCCCCCGAGCCTTGCACCGCTGGCAACTACTACAGATATATCCAAAGATCTTTTCTTTTCCGTCTCCATCTAGATCTTCGGATTTAAAAAAAAAAGCCGAGGTAACGTTGGAATTGAAAGGAAGAATAAGAGACTGGGGGACGTGCTCACGTCCTGCTGTGCACACAATAGATAAGCAGCGAAGCTTGCTATTTTGAATTAATCATTCGAGATTATTTTTATTTTGTTTTCTTTGCCGCCACTACAACAAATTATCCACAACAATTCCCGAGTGTAATCGCCTAGTATAACAAAAGATCCCACCGCTCCTTCACTCTCAACCGTTCTCGCATGTTCTTGCCATTGCTAATGAGATAAAATCTATTAAAATTAACAGTCAAATTGACTGCTAAGCCTTGCAATGTAGAATTGACGATGAAATAGTTCACAAAAAAAAAAAAAAAAAAAAAAAAACACGAAATAATTACTTAGTTTAACAAGAATCCAAGTATACGATGGACGTTCCAATAGCATATAATTATTTCACAGCAAATTGAAGCAGCACGCTCCATTCCCGACGATTCGGGAAATTCTTAATCAAAATATAAAAACTATCTTATTTCTCAACCTTCAAACGTGAGCTCCCAATTATCCTCTTCCATTGTAGCAATCGTTTATTCTTTGTTTTGATTTTCGCTCTCTTAGCTTTTCGATAGAGTTTTTCGGCTTTTTTTTTTTTTTTTTTTTTTTTTTTTTTTTTTTTTTCGACATCATTTTCTTTTGCTCGCCTTTCGTAAGCGTATGTTTTTGTTTTACTTCGTCTGTCCGGAGTGTAGTTATGCCTGTAGCACCAATAAAAGATCGTTGCTCACTATATCTCCAATCACTATCCCCTGTAATGTTCTACATGTACTCGCATGTTGAGTGTCGCTTAATTTTAATGAAGTGTGACGCTGTCGTAGGTTAATCCCTTAAGGTGGTCGAGACATCCTTGTCCAGATTAAAATTTGGACCCCTAAACGCAAACTGGAAATCAGGATGTGTCAATTTACCGTCACGCATTGTTCTAACCAAGCCATGACTGAAATCCTGCAATTCCGGCGTTTTCCACGGCATGATTTCCGGATTGCGTTGGGGTCCAAATTCTAATCTGTACCGGGTCTCGACAGCCTAAGAGATAGTGGGTGTTTTGACCGTCGCTTAATTTTCGTGGGGGTTGGCGCTAACAAGGGTTAGGGTTTCGCGGACCGGAAATTAAAAAAAAAAAAAACACCTACATGTACCCCAAACTCCGAACCTTTTTGCTCCGCTGCTAAAAATAAATCCGCATACCCGCAAGCGATTTTAAATTGTAGTTATCTGATTACATGGTAGAATTCAGGTGGACAGGGACGGAAGACCCACGACCCAGCGAAAACCTTGTAATATAACTAGCCGAAATCCCTCTATTATTCGTTGCTCATCCTCCGTATCTTGTTGTAGTGAAATTCCCGGTACATTTAAATGCATAAAGTGCGAAAATGAGCATACAGAGTTTTAGCCACGGACTGCAGTAGCTACGAAAACATGCGCCTGCCGCAATGCAATGTTACTAGTGCAATACAGCAAATAGCCATCTATTAATACACTATGCCGTTATCATTTTTTGACGGTTCGGGAAATTTATTTCCTAAGGCAACTCTAATTGAACCTCGCATCCTATAGACCTGTGGAAGCTAGAAATTCCATATAAAGAGCTATGG
>JABYPW010001903.1:0-13130 GCA_016880775.1 Phymatotrichopsis omnivora | reverse complement strand
TAGGGGACTTCCAAGGGTAGGAGTTGCCCGTAGGTCTTATGTCTCCGTGCCTTGTTCAATTGACACTGGTCACAGGACAAGACATATTGTACAATATCCTTTCTGAGTGTAGGCCAGTAGAAGTCCCAGGTGACCAGCTCAAACATTTTGTCTCGTCCGATGTGGCCAGCCGTGGGGTGATCATGCCTGGAATCAAGGACCTTAGTGCAAAGGGAAGAGGGGACAAACTACAAGTTATTGAACGTTAGCAGGCCATCTCGCACCTTGTAGTTGGGAGGCACTCTGCTCATCAATTCCTGGGTTTCGGGATCCTTAGCCGATTCTGTTCGTAGTTCCTGTATGAATTCGGGCTTGAACATGTAGTTTGCTCGTTCAGAGGCTGCAATGTATTGTCCAGGTTTGAGGAATAGAACTTCAGGTTCAGGTGCCCCCTCTGTAGGGGCGTGGTCTCCACGCCTAGACAGAGCATCTGCCTTAGTGTTTTTAGTCCCGGGGCGGTATACGATCTTGTAGTCGATGCTCCCGAGCTTCTCCATCCACCTAGTTTGGCGCTGAGATAAAACTCTGGTGGTCACGAAGTACTCCAAATTCTTATGGTCAGTGAGGACTAGGACCGGGTGTTTGGCTCCTTCACACCAATGTCTCCACTGATAATGAAGACAATCCACTATCGCTAACAACTCCTTGTCGTAGATCTCATAGTTCATTTCCGTGGGTAGCATTTTGCGGGAGTGAAAAGCTATGGGATGTAAGGCATCTGTTTGGTGCGAGAGTACTCCGCCAATGGCAAAGTCGCTCGCATCAGTCTCTGCCACAAGAGGTAAGGAGGAATCGTAGTGGGTGAGGATTGGTGCTGAGGTAAAGGAGTCCTTGAGGAAATCGAAGGTCTGCTGTTGTCTAGGCCCCCAGGTCCATGGAGTTTTGTCCTTGGTGAGGTCCATCAGGGGTGCCGCCTTCTTTGAGAAGTTGAGAATGAAGATGCGGTAAAAGTTGGCAAATCCCAGGAACGAATGAACATCAGTGACCGTTTTCGGAGCAGGCCAGTCCTTTATCGTAGCTACCTTATCTTCGGCCATGGAGATTCCGTTGGCAGAAATGATGAACCCTAGAAACTCAACGCTGTGGACTGCCCAGATGCACTTCGTTGGTTTCAGTGCTAACTTGTGCTGGTCCAAACGCTTTAGAACCTCACGGACTAGCCGATCATGTTCCTCAATTGTTTCAGTGTAAATGAGGATGTCATCCTGGTAGATGATAACACCCAGATCCAACAGGTCTCAGAAAATGGTATTCATCATTTCTTGGAACACTGCGGGAGCATTGCAGAGTCCAAAGGGCATTACTAAATATTCGAATTGCCCATACCGTGTTCGGAATGGAGTTTTCCACTCGTGGCCTTTCGCAATTCGGATGAGGTTGTAGCTGTTTTTGAGGTCCAGTTTGGTAAACCATTTAGCTTTGCCGATGCGATCTCGAAGTTCCCCTATAAGGGGAAGAGGGTAGCGATTTTGAATGAGGACTTTGTTTAGGCCACGATAATCTACACACAGGCGTAGGGAGCCGTCTGCCTTCTTGACAAACAGGATGGGTGCCCTAGCTGGAGATTTGGAGGGCTGGATCTTTCCTTCTTTTAGCATTCGATCCAGGAACTCCCTGAGCACTTGAAGCTCAGTTTCTGACAGCTTATAAATGGGGCCCCAAGGCGGAGATGTCCCTTCTTTCATATCCAAATGACAGTCCCAAGGTCGGTACGGGGGTAGTTGCGACGCCAACCTTTCAGAGAAGACTGCGGGATAGAGTTGTTCCCACTTCTCAGGTTTTACCGGAGAAGGGTCGGAGGAGGAGGATCGGATAAAGACTTCCGCAAACTCATGCACAGGAAGCCTTGTCATAGCGGAGCACCACCTCCGCATTTCTGCCATGCTTATTGGGGTATCCACCCACCCCAAGAGACCTGAGCCTCTAGTAGCGTTGTTGGCATATAAATCTGCATCTTGCAAGAGCTCTAGGGCATTGACCAACCGAACCTGTGGCGCCACTAGATGCTTCTTGCACTTGTCGCTAGGAAACCCTACCAGCTCTGCCTTGTCATAATCAACAAGTGGTTCATGGTCTTGGAACCACTTGACAGGAAGGTAGATGTCGACGTCCTCTGGAGTCGGCCCGACGTCAAAGTCAATGTTCTCCTTGTGGTTGAGAACCTGCATTTGCAGCTTTGGGGTATAATACCACTCTTGCTTGCAGGTGCCATCGTAAGTGTACACATTGACTGGGGTTGACCTTTTCTTTTTCGGGACCGGGAGTCTGTCCGATATCAGAGCTCCTGTGGCTCCATTGTCGAGTTTCGCCGTGGCAGAGAGGCAATGGGTCCTAACACCTTCCACTTCATTAGTCCGCCACCGTAAGGTGACAGGTACCTTAACACACTTGCCCTGAATAGGGCCTTCATCCTTCACACAAGCAGCAATAGAATAAGACATGATTTCAGCAGATACGTTCCCTGATCTCTCCCGGGAATGTCGTGGCCGGACACTGCTGTACGAAACGTTTGAGAAAGAGGAATGTGGGTATTAGAGGCGATTTGAGTGCTTGAAAGGGGCTTCCACAGAACAGTAGGGTATGATAAAGAAAGGCAGTTTGTTACATGACCCGCATGTTTCGGCCTTAAGGCCATCCTCAGACAAACAAAGAGATCTATAAAGAAACTCTAAAAAGGAAACTTGTGCTGGAAAGAAAGGAGAGTCGTGTGCAATATAAGGGGCATAAGTCATGATCATGGGTCTCATAAATCATAAACAAAAGTACAAGCCTCAATACCGGTAGCCCACCCACCAAGAACAAGGGGCTGGAAAATCCCACTTGAACACCGGTTCCTAAAGAAAGAACTTTCAGGGTATCATTGCTCCTCCAACTTTTCTTGATGGTTTCAGAACAAAGGAAATACATGATTGTCGACTTGTCGGCTCTTCAAACCATCGGGATGTCCTCACCTTCATGCCAGTCATCGATGACCCTGGCAGCTTGTTCCGTTTTGGTCTTCTTGGAGGACTCACTCTTCTCCTTATCATCCTCTTCCCTGCCTCTCTTGTGAGAGTGTCTTGCCTTGGGTTGAGGTATCTCGGAAGACTTGTATTTGGTGAAACAAGTCTTCCAAGAGTGATTAGTCCTGCCACACCTCGTGCAGGCCTTGTTGTCTTGGGCCCACTTGAGTTCCGACCCCGTTAGCTCAGGGAGCTTGGCGTTAGTTATCTTCGCCTTGCTTTCCTGCTTCTCCTTAAGGAGCTGGTTGCTGGGGTTCGAGGGTGGTCTCGGATCCTTTTTCTTGTCCTTTGTCTCGTTGACCTTCCACGGGTCCTTGCCTGCCAACCTGGCGGCCTCCTCGATCTGCTGTCCCACCGTCAGGACGCGGTCAAACCAATCACTGACCATCTGATACCCTTCGGAAAAGTTCATGGCAATAGCCATGCACAGTTTCTCGTGGAGTCCTTGGTTTACCCAGTCCTTAAGGATGTTGTCTGGGTAACCAACTACATCATTGAGAGTTCTCATGTAAATGATGTAGTCCAGGATGGGTCCGGTTTGTCTGGCTTTAACCAGAAGGGAGGTGTATTTGGGCCTTAGAGTATAGGCCCCAAAATTTGCTCTAAGGGCTTCAAGAAAGTCCGCCCATCGAGCCAAGGGTGTTGTCCACCTTGCGTGGTGAACCCTCCACCAACTCAGAGCGTTCCCTGTGAAGAGGGTGGACGCAAACTGAATCTTCACCAGATCCGAGGGGAAGAGGTAAGCCTGCAGTGCAAAGTAGGTGTCGCATTGCAGCTGCAGTTTGACAATGTCTTCTGCTTTTCCCCTGAACTTGTCCGGTGTTGATGGCTTCGGTCCCTTAAAGTTGACATTCGGCTGTTGCGGGGCCACCGTGGCTGCCCTTGCCACCGCTGTATCTATCATTCTTTGGACATCCTCCAGGGTGAACGTCTGGGGAGGTACGGGCGGCGGCGACGGTCGTGGCGGAAGCGGCGGAGGAGGAGTTGGATCTCTCAGGGGAGCTCCCGACCCTTGGCCGTTGAAGAGGCCCATAAGGTTGGAAACTGCCTTCGATCTCCTTCTTAGTCTAGGTCTCTCAGCTGGTCCTTCCGATTCCGACGTTGACAACTCTGAGTCAAACGGAGCCCTTCTTTTGTCCACTCGAGCCTTGGACAAGGCAGAATCATCCTGCACTTCTTTGAGTTGCGCCAGGATTTCCTGCTTTTCCTTGACCCAGTCGTCTCCCACCTGGGCATCAGCCTTAGCCTGGGCCAAGTCAGTCTCCAATACCTGGATCCTACTTGCCTGAGTTAGGCTTGCTCTTTCCATCTGGGCTATTCTATCCTCCAGTTCCCGGTTCTCCCGTTCCAGATAGGCAATGTATTCCCTATCTGCCTCATCATCCTGAACCACCATGGGTTGAGCCTTGGCGGTCTCCAGCTCCTTCTTGAGTTTGTCGTTTTCGTACTGAAGGTTGCTGAATTCCCTTCCCATCAGAGTTTGGAGTTCTTTCCTGATCTTGCCTTCCTGAAACTTGTTCAGGTCCTTCTGCTCCTTTAGTTGATTTATGCAGGAGAGAAGGATGTCCGTGGTTGTTCGGGGAAAGGTGATGAGGACTGGCGGCAGCCTCTTGCCCATATCTTGATAGGCACGGATGGTTGAATAGAGGATTCCTTGGATCTCCTCTTTTTGTTTCAAGAAGTCATTGAAGAGTTGCTGCTTTATTTCTGCATAGGCAGCTTCTCCAATGAATTCCTTCGCCTGTAGAAAGGCGGCATCGAGTTCAACAAAGTAGGCCTTAACCTTACTTTGATGTTGCTCCACGAAGACTATCTCTTCCGACGATAGCGTGATAGACCAGTGGAGGGAGGAAGAAGCCCTGGTGCGTGTTGATCCAGGTCTTCGAGGATAGTCGAGCGTCTTGCCATTGTAAAGAGCAAGAGCAGTCTCAGGATCAGTCATGGGTTGATCTTGACTAGCCATGACTTAAGAATATAGTGTTAACGGTGCGTATCTCAGGAGGTAGAATAGTTCAGTAAACACAGGTAGGCACGAAGCTATAAGTATTACTGAGCGAACTCAGATATCTCAACCTATTCTTCTCAACTAAACAAGTGTTTCTTCACGTCTACTAGAGATTGGGAACGAAGATAATAAGTCGCAAAGATAAGGCGAAATATATTCTTAAGACTCGAAGCTAGTCTCGAAGCTAAGGAAGAAAGGAAGGAAAGACAAGAGAGCGTCTTATATGTTTTTCCCATTATTGTTATTTTACATCCAATTTCCTCCAGCGGGGCGTTTACACTTAATTAAAAGCAAGAACATAACCGGTGACAAGAGAGCGTCTTATATGTTTTTCCCATTAAGTTATTTTACATCGCATACCCCCGGCGGGGCGTCTACACTCAACCAAGAGCAAAAACATAACCAAAGAGTACACGATGATCCTCCGCCTACTCGTGCTGAAAACCCGAAAGAAAAGAAAGGAAGAAACGCAGACAACTACGTACAAAAGCCGACCGGGGAAAAACAATCGCTAGGCGAACCTTAAAACAACGAAAGAAAAACCCCCTACGCAGACTACGCGACCGAGCGAAAAATAAAAGAGAAGAGAGAAAGAGAAACGCGCAACCTCCTCCGTACTTTTACCAAAGCAGAAAAACACTAGGTACACTGTGAAAAAACAAAAACACGGTAGGGAAAGAGAAACTAAACTCCACCCATAGTGGTAGACTTGTCCTTCCTGTTAGACTCGGCGAGTTTGGCCTGGATCATCGTCATACAGATCGGATCGTTCGCTTTGTGGGGGCTGGCGCAGTTGGCACATCGGAGAACGGTGTTCTCGCAGGCGAAACCTTTCAGTTGTTTGCAGTCGGCGACTCCGCAGGTATGTTCAGAGATGGTGTGGGGGCCGGCGCAGAGGCGGCAGCAGGGAGGGGATTGACAGTTTTGGACCGGGTGTCCAAACTTCGAGCAGCGAGAGCATTGGGTATCGGCGCCGAAAGGGATGTACTTAACAGTGCGACGGGTTTTGTTGAGGATAGTGAGACCTTTGAGAATGCGGGTCTCGTTGTTGTTGTCGATGACGGTAATCACGAGTGAGCCGTGATTCTGTTTGTTGATTTTGGAGCGTGACAAGAGAGCGTCGAAACTCTTTTCCATCGGTCACACTCTACTACCGGACGGCTTTTGCGTGAACTTAATCGGATGGCCTAAGTAGAGAGGGAGCGATACTTCGCTAAGCGCCGTCAGGGTAACCCTTCATACGGCCATTGTGATCATCGGTCGCATTCGCTTACAGGGACTGAACCAGTAATTATGCAACCCTGCACGGTCGGGGAAAACTCGCTTACGCTACAAAACCCGCGACCAACCGGTAATTCGTGGTAAGGAATGGGACGAGCGGGATTTGAACCCACGACATTGCGCGTTACCGCACAACGACACCAGGACAGCCATACCACTAGACCATCCTCGCCCCGACAAGAGAGCGTCGAAACTCTATTCCCATTTCTAGACAACTAGCTAACTAACTATCTAAATACACTTTCCTCCAGCGGGGCGCCTTTTTTGATAACTTAATAGGATGGGCTAACTAAAGGAAAGGAAGAAAAACGAGCGTCATGGCCGCGAAAAAGCGAAAAGGAAAAAGAAAGGAAAAAAGAAAAAAGAAAAAGAAAAAACCCCAGCCTCCGTCCTTCCTACTCTTCTAAGATAAAGCGCTATCGTGATCTCTTCTCTCTAGCCTCTACCTAATGCTCTCTACTGTCCTGGATAACTACTAGCGGGGGTTCCGGTGGCCCGGACTTGTTTGGCGGTCTCCCTAGGCCTCTATCGGTGAGCTTTTCCCAGTCGCTTGGTTTTTCGTACAGTATTTCTTCGGTGGTCGCTTCCGTTGGTATTTGGTTTTTCAGGCTTGCGGGGGACGGGCATTCCCGGAGGAAGTGTTCGATGGATTGCGGCGCTCCGCAAAGGCATATGTTGTGTTCTCGGTCCCATGGTTTGAAGTTTGGGATGTACGCGTGCCCGGTCCGGAACTGGTATGCTCTCGTTGCCGCGTACCGTGGGAGGTGATCGTATTTGTCTGTGTACGGTTCTTTTCTTTTCGTAAGCTCTGTCATGTTGTTTTTAATTGTGGTCCGGATTCATCTTTTGATGGTGCTCCTGGTTATGACTTTTTTGTTCCTTGCTGACTTTGTGGTCGGGGGGAGTTGTGACGCCTTTTTTGCTTCCTGGTCTGCTTCTTCGTTTCCTCTGATGCCGCTGTGCGCCGGTACCCAGTCCATGTTGGCTTCGATGCCGGTTTCCGTGAGCTCCGCGTTTATTCAGAAGATTTCTTTTGCTACGTTTTGGGTGTTCGAAGGGTAGGGGTTTTGGGCTGCCTGGAGCGCAGCTTGGGAGTCGCTTAGGATTGTGAGCCTGTCAATCTCTGGGTGCTTCCTCTTTAGGTTCGCTGTGGTTTCGAAGGCTAGTCTGATCGCTTTTAGCTCGCCGTCGAAGACTTGGAGGCCTAGTCCTTGTCCCTTGTTGAAGCGTGTGACCTCTTTGCAGCCAAGGTATGCGACTAGTCCTATTCCTATTTGGTTTTGGTCTCCTACTTGGGACGCGTCGGTGAAAATGGCGAGATGGTTGTTTTCGAACGTTCTTGGGAAGGTCTCGAGTTGTTCTTTTTTCTCTTTGTATTTTGCAAGTCTGGGCTTTCCGTGGGCGCTTATAGGCCAAGCGCTGATCGGGGGTGCTAGCTTATTGAATGCGAAAGGTCTTTCTCCGAGCTCCTCTCTGATGGTCCAAAGCATGGCATCTATCTGAGGCATTCTTGTCATTGACCAGGTACTCGAGAAGGTTTGGCAGTTCCATTTGGGTGTTCTTGGGGGTCTTGGGTTATTGCTGGGTCTGTCTGGCATCTGTGGGATTCTGTTGAAGATGGGATGTTCTTTTCCTAGGGCCAATATTCTTGCGCCGTAGTTCTTTTGGTACCTTTGGATTTCGATTTCGGGGGTGTTCAGGCCTGCTTCTAAGATGGCTTTTTTGTTGTTGGTGGTCCTGAACATTCCGCATGCCCACTTTGCTGCTTGGCTCGATCCTTTTTCGAGTATGCTGAGCGCTTTTTCGGTGACCATGTTCGGGTGGAAGGTGTCCGCTCCATAGTACAGGGCCGGGTATACTACTGCCCTTACTAGTTTCTTTGCCATGTGCACGCTAAGTCCTTTGGCTCCTGTGGCTAGTCTGCTGATGTTATGTAGGCTGGCCTGCGCCTGTCCTAATCGGTGTTGGCAGTGTTGGGTGTACTTTTCTCCCCTGTGTAGCATTACTCCCAGGTATCGTACTGTGTCCTTGTGTTGTATCGTTTCTCCTAGGATGTTGACGGGTAGCCTGTTTTCGGGTTCAGCCTTGGTGTGCTGCAGTTCAGTTTTTCCGGGGGACAGAGAGAGCATTAGGTTTTCCAGCTTTTTCCTTAGAACCTTTTCCACGAATTCTTCCAGAACCCTGCAGTTTTCTCTAAAGCTGCTGCCTGAACAAAGGAGACAAATGTCGTCTACATACATGAAGATTCTTATTTGCGCCCCGTTGTCTCTTGTCAGTTCTGCTACATAAATGTTGAAAAGGAGAGGGGAAATGGGGGAGCCCTGCGGTATTCCTGTGTTGATGCTTTTTGAGTCCAATCGGGTTCCTTTGTCTGAGAAGGCGAGGCTCCTTTGGCTAAGGAAGGACCAGGTCCATTTGACTATGTATTCTGGGGTGTTTCCTTCTTTTAGGATGTCGAGCAGTTTCTTCTTGTTGACCTTGTCGAAGCCTTTCTCTATGTCCATGAAGAGCATGGAGACCTTTTTTCCCTGGTTTTGCTCCCATCTGCTGTCGTGTTTGAGGGCGTTTATTGCGTCTGTGACCGACCTTCCTGGGAGTGCTCCGTATTGGTTTTCTGTGATCATGTTGTTTTCTATTGCATGCTGGGACAGTCTTACGGCGATTATCTTTTCCAGGATTTTCCCTATGGTGTTGATGAGAAAGATGCATCTATAGCTGTTCGGGTTTTCATATGAATCTTTCTTTGGTTTTGCCAGGGCGATCCCTAGTGTGTCCTTGAAGCTTTTGGGGTGGACCCCGTGTTGCATGAGAGGTTGGATGATATGTATTATTGCGGAGGGGTTGGTTTCTGTGAGCCTTTTCCATAGCGTGTACCCTATTTGGTCTGGTCCCGGGGCGGTGGTGTGCAGGGTTTTTCTGATGGCGTACTTGAGCTCCTCCACCGTGATCTCATCCTTGGTGAGCTGTTCTGCTTCTGGTGGGGGGGGGAGGGGTCTTCTTTCTCTGGGAAGAAGTGATCGATCAATGCCTGTGCTTTCTCATTGGGGCTTGTCGCGCCATTTATCGGTGGGAGGGGGACGTCTCTGGCTGGTCGGGTGTACTTGAGGGCTTTCCAGAGGTCTTTGTTGTTGATTTCTGCTAGGAACTTGTACCAGTGTTCCTTTTTGGTGTCGTGGATTTTGTGCCGGAAGTTTCTTTTTGCTTCAGCGATTTCTTGTTTGGTCCTGTTCTTTCTGACCTTTCCTAGTGTCTTTTTCATTTCGCTTAACTCTTTGTTCCACCACGGTTTCGACTTGGGGAGGATGGTTATCGTAGGTAGGGCTTCGTTTTCTTTTATTTTGTTCATGAGGTTTTCGATAGTTTCTGATGTCCAGCCGTCTGGGTCCTCCGGTCTGAATTGGGGGGCCTTCCATTCCTTGGTGTTCGCTTCTATCTTTTCCCAGTCGGCTCTTTTGAAGTCGTATCTTACTGTTTTTTGATATGTTGCTTGGTTCAAGTCCAGAGTGATTGCTATAACTTCGTGGTCGCTGGTGGTCTGGGCTTGGTCTGGGGCGATCTGCCAGTTTGTTCTCCAGTTTGCTAGGTCTGGGCTGACGAATGCTAGGTCAATTGTTGTGTCTCTCTGTTTTCCTTGTCCTATCCTGGTGGGGGTGTCTTGTTCGTTGAGGAGGTGGTAGAGGTTTCTGTTCGCCGAGTCTACCAGTGGCTCTGCTGCTCTTGCTTCATCTTTTGTGCTTTCTTCCCACCATGGGTGGTGGAGGTTCATGTCTCCTAGGACTATGTTTTTGTTTGGTGCGAAGATTCGGTCCCATGGTACATCCTTGGCTTTTTGTTCTGGGGGTTTGTATACGTTTGTGATGTCTGTGTACTTGTTCTTGTTCCAGTATATTCTCGTAACCTGGTAGTCTCCGTCTTTTGTCCATTGGGGGAAGGGTCTCGTTCAGCCGTCCGTTCTCATGTAAGTGGCCACTCTTGATCTAGTGATGTTGCTGGGGTAAAAGCGAGCATATCCTTGAAAGGTTGGGGGGGCGTTGTTGAAAGTTGGGGGTTCTTGTATTGCGATTACGTTTGCGCCGTTCTGCACGGCCGTTTGCATGAGGGATTGGAAATTTGCTTGGGATCTGTGACAATTGTACTGCAAGATTTTAAGGACTGGATGTGGGCCGAGGTCCCACTGTATCTTTTCTCCGTTGTTCTCCATTAATTATCTTGGTGCATTTCGATTTCCATGCTGATTTGTTCCATCCATTCTTTCCTCTTTTCTTCGACTTCTCTTGCTTGTTGGTCTATGGCGGCTTTGACTGCCGGGCAGCTAGGGTCTGTAGCCTTGTGGGGTCCTTTGCAGTTGGTGCAGATTAGGCCATTGTAGGCCGCATGGTCCAGTGAACTTGCATTGGGGGCAGATGTGTCCTTTGGTATTGTGGTGTGGGAAGTGGTCGTGGAGGTTGCCGCAGATATTGCATCCTTCTTTTTCTTCTCTGCACATTGCGCTGAAGTGTCCTATTTTGAAGCACTTGTAGCATACTGCCGTTGGGTTTGGTCGTAGGGATTTCATTACTTTGCAGGTTTTGTTGAAGAGGACTATTTGTTTGCCCAATTTTGGGACCTGGTCCTCGGTGATTCTAATGGCGATTGCCGCATAGGCTCCTCCCGAGGGGTTGTTTCTTCTGTCTTGTTCGCTTTTGAGGTATCTTGCTGCTGCGATTTCTACGTCTACGACGTAGAAGAGTTCTTCTGCTAGTTTGTGGATTGGTACTTCTCCTACTGGCTCGGTTGGGACTGAGTGGATAACCATTTCGGTGAACATTGTGGCTACCCTGAAGCCGTCTCTCTCTATTTCTCCGTTTGTGTTCGTTTTGGTGACGTAGTTGAGGGCGTCGATGTACGGAACTAGCGCACTCGTAGTGAATGTTGGTGGGGTTGTTATGACTATGGTTGACTTGTGGTTGACTCTGACTGTGAGCCCTCTGAGCTCTATGGGCGCTTTTTGTTCTGCTAGGACTTTTATGTATGCTTCTCTCAGTTTGTCGGGGTTGGTTCTGGTGACGCTGGGATGAAAGACTCCTATGGTCGGGGAGTGGAGCTCTCTTCTGGAGGTGGGGAAGGTTTTGGTCTTTTGTTCTCCTCCTTTTCCTTTATTCTAGGGGGGTTCTTGTGGGACGTTGTTGGTGCTATTGTTCGCAGGGGCGGCTCTTTGGGCCCAGGTCTTGGGGGCGCTGTCAGTGGTGTTCGTGCTCGTTGTTGGGGAGCTCTTCGGGGGGGTGTGCACTGCGAGGGGGGTTGCTGGTGTTACCGATGCTCGGGATGTGCTCCCGAGGGCTGGGGTGCTTTGTTGGGTGGGGGCTTTTGTCTGGATTTTGTGGATGGTGGTTTTTAGTTGTCTGATTTTGTTTGATTGGTTCTGGACGAGCTGGTTGATTTCTCTGAGTTGCTTGCTGTGTTCGTGTCTTTCCATGTGCATGTCATCTAGTTTTCTCCATATGTGGTTCAGGGCCTGGGCGATGCTCCCGAAGGCCTCTGCGTTCATGAAAACTCTCTTGTCTTCGTTGTCGATGAACTGTTGGAATGTTTTGCCTAAGTTGTCCGGCATCATGGACGCTAGCTCGTATCTTTGTTCTAGGGGGATGGGCGAGAACGTTTCTCTTTGGGTTTCTTGTGCCCTTTTCTTTCCTTTGTTGAGGGTGGGCTTGGTTGTTGTGTTGGAGTCTTCATCTGAGTCTTCTGCATCCGCGTGCATCGATCTGTTGCTAGGGAAGCTTGGGAGGGAGTGTTGGGAGAGGGAGCTGCTGGAGCGTCCTCGGAAGGTGGGGTAGCTGTCGATTGATTGTGCGCCTGGGGGGGTGTTCGTGTACTGGGTGGCCGGGATCTGGGTGGTGGGGGTGGGCTCGTAGGAGATGATGTTTTGGATGGCCTCTGCTGTAGACTGGTGGGCCGGTGTTGGGGCGTAGGGGGTAAGTCTGAGTATGGCCTCTGCCGTGCTGGTGTGACTTTGGTTGTCTAGGTGACCTTGGTTGATGATGGTGGTGTGCCCGGACGAGCTTGTTTGAGTTGGGGTTTGGACTGGCATTGGGTTTTCTTCTGCCATTTGCATTCTTTGTACGTCGTGTTCGGTTAGGCGGTGGTCTTGGTCCCAGCTGTGGATGTCTTCTTGGTTGAAGGCGCGTGGGCTAACGAATTCTGGGCTGGGCGTGACCGTGCTTGATCTCGTGGTGAGCGTGGGCTGTGACGTAGGGAGCCTGGTGCGAACTGGGTTGTTGATGATGGCAGGGTCGAGACGGGGGAGATCGTCGTTGGTTGAGCTGGAGGAGTTTGAACTGTTGATAGAGATGGGGTTGTTTTGTGACATTTTGGTTTTTCCGATCGTGTGAGAAGTTCCCTATTTTCAGCGCGGCCTGTGAGCTGTGCTCCTACCTCTATCCAAGGGCTAGGCAGTGATGGGATAGGTGAACTTTTCCACGAGAGTTTTTGTGCGCTTTTGTTGACTATCGCGAAGGTAGGCGAGTTCTTCGTAGTAGCCGACCGTGTAATGTGGGGGGGGGGAAGGAAAGTGCAAGAGGCCTGGACAAGAGAGCGTCGAAACTCTTTTCCATCGTACACACTCACCTACCGGGCGGCTGCTGCGCGAACTTAATCGGATGGCCTAAGTAGGGGTGGAGCGATACCTCGCTAAGTGCCGTCAGGGTAACCCTTCATACGGCCATTGTGATCATCGGTCGCATTCGCTTACAAGGACTGAACCAGTAATTAGGCAACCTTGCACGGTCGGGGAAAACTCGCTTACGCTACAAAACCCGCGACCAACC
>JABYPW010001902.1:0-13131 GCA_016880775.1 Phymatotrichopsis omnivora | reverse complement strand
AGCTTCCTAGATTCATTGTAAGTAACTAAAGAGAATATAATGAAATGATGAAAAAAAAAAAAATTCTTTAATGCGTTTTTTGAGTGTTTAGCAGTAGCAGTAATAGCAATTCGCTTCTACAGAAAGATGATGCAAAGATTGGTAAGTAGAGCTACCAGTTTTCAATAACGCTCCTTTCTGAAAAATCTTCCGAAAGTAGAGCACTCTTTAGTTGCTTTATTGTTAGGAACCGCTTTATTGTTAGGAACCGCCTCATCTTGGTCTTCCTTGAAATTATTGGCAGCTTCCATGGTAGTCCAAGAATCTCCATCGCTGTCCTCTTCAGATTTCAAGTTGCCATGGCTCTTAGCCCTCCTGGGAGGAGGAATTCCACGGACCCTGTTGCGTATTCTTCCAGGGGTAAAGCTTACACTTCCAGGAACCTTTGATTTCACCTTTCGTTCTCTGGCGCGACGGCTAGGAGTGCTCCTCTCATCCTCATTATTCCTGCGGCTCCTTAATTCACTAATAGCTGCCTCGAAGGAATTTTCCCTTTCCATACGTCCCAGCACAGGAGAGGAAGGGGTAGGCCTCACATCAAAATTCCAGTCACGAGGTAGTGAATGTCCAGAGCTCTGGGAGGAAGTAGGTGAAATGGGAGGTCCTCTATATTTGAGGCCCTCGTTATCAAAAACAAAAGTTCCACTGCGGGGTAGACCTCTGTATTTGCTATCCTCTCCTAGAGGGATATTGGTAGGAATTCCCATAAATTGACTCTTGGGGATAAAAAGCCGAACACCGGGTCGCTTTCTTCTGGATGGGGTATCCCGCGCATACCATGGATCACTAGGAGCACCGGCAACGGTAGGACTCCTCGTTTGATTATTCTCAGATCCAGGAGCAGTCACAGGAGTATAAGTGGAACTGGGTGAAGAGGGGGAAAGGGGACCTGGAGCACGAGAAACCGCTTTGAGTCCGTGGGCTGCAATTTGTTTCTGGAAATCAAAGAATTAGCTCCACATATTCGCCCCGCAAAATATTAAAAGCTGTAAATTAAATTAAAACTGGTAACGAAAATTAAAAAAAAAAAAAAAAAAGAAAAAAGAAAGAAAAGAAAAGAAAGGAAGGAAGGAAGAAATGTTGGGGTGACGAATGAAAACTAAAAAAAAAAAAATTAATGTGAACTCGCCTCTAATTCCATAGTTAAATTATCTTTGTTTTCGTTTGCAACGGTGTTCAAGGAAGGAGGAGGAGGAAGAGGTTTATCTCCAAGTATTTCCATCTCATGATCTGAGGGACGCCTGGGGCTGGAGAGGAATATAGGGCCAGGTTTTTTCTCAGAACGGCAGGGAGTGGATTGCAGTGATGGTTTTCCAGAATTGCGAGAGGGAGTTGATAGTTCGCTGCGAGGTTTCTTCAAAATTCCTGGAATCTTCCTTCTTTCAGTGGACCTCGAAATGGTTTTGAGAATTCCAAGATGGTTTTTCTTGGGGGTCTGGTAATAAGAATTCGGATCCAATGAATGCTGAGAATTTAGACCGGTTCTGCCCTCCTCCGAAATTCCTACTTTGCTTCTTAAGTTCTTTTGTTTGTGCGGAGTTTTCAATACACTTGCTTTTGCAGCAGTTTCCCCCTGGCGCTCTTCTCCAGATTCGCTATCATTTGGCGGAAGCTCCATTGGAATCAAGCGGTACTCCGGTGATGGCGCTCCTGCTTCCGATGCAACATGGATCAGCCTATAAAAATTATCTTCCAGCCGAACTTTCTTACGGAGTACAGCGGGGACGGAACGAGAAGCAAGCACTGGGACAGACTGATTCTGACCACTGATAGCTGTAGAATTAGTTGCTGGAGATATGCCCATTGTTGAATCGTGAAGGGGGATTGAAGTCTTCAAGGTAGATGTGGAACGGAGTAGGGGTTCAGCAGGCACAACAAGATTTAATTGTTCACCCAACACCATGAGGCCTGCAATTCCATTCCACTTTCCAGTAGCCTTCATAGCGTTTCCAAAAGATGAATATGTTGCCGTGGTGTAGTTGACAACGATCCTGTCGATAAGTTCTTTTTCCAATTGAGTAAAAAGTTGGCTGGACATCCGAGCATGCTCCAAAGTAACATTTGTGCAGAATTTTTCTTGAGGAGGCTTGAATCGTGGGTCCTGGTTGCGGGGATGAAAAGCACTATTACTCTTTCCTCGGTGATCTCTATAAAAGGCGGGAGGAGTGATACCGATGGAATACATTAACGATGTTCCAAGCGCATTGTCGCCCTCAAAAGGATGTTCGATAGGCGGAGGAGAAGACATATGAATGCTATTTGACGCAGGGGAAGCAGAAGTGCTAGTGCTAGACAGTTCTTTTGAAAACTTCTTAGCCTCTGGGTTGAGTTTTGTGACCAAAGAAGCTAGCGATTTTGCAGTAGCTGCATGCTTGAAAAAGAAGTTCTCTGCATCTCCATTAACAGCAATATACTGGTCATGGAGCAGCTTTCCAAGATCAGATTGAATGCGGCCCCATTCTTCCCAGAAAATTGCTGCATCTGACAAACACTCCATTGCCATCTTGCTCTTTCCGTATCCATAATCAAAAGCTGTATTGGATACGGGGTCTTCGCTCTCAGGTACAGGAGATTGAGGAGCTTTCTGGAATGTCTTCTGTCGGTCGATGCGCTTTTTGAGGACTGCGGCATACTTCTTTAGAGATTCCGCTAACTGAGCGCTGATCTGCGCATGAGCACGAGCAATGTGATCCATGGCATACAAGTTCTTCAGCACATCCCCAAAAACCTCGATTGATCTGGTAGAAATCACGTTAGCCACAATAATTACTCCTCAACTGAATGCAAATCTGGTATTAAAAAAGAAAGAAAGAAAGAAAGAAAGAGAGAGAGAGAGAGGGAGAGAGGGAGGGAGAGAGATGGATAACGGGAATAATGTAGGGGCCAAAAAAATATGAGGGAGCAGGGGATTGAGGATGAAACTTCAGAAAATGAGAAGCCCCACGTGCGCATCAATTATCAGAAGACAAAGGCAAATTAAGAAGAAAAAAAACTAACTCTTCAAGTTCATCACTGCTCAGTAGATAATTGTGTTTCACCATTTCTTCTTTCAAAAGATTTGAGTCTTGACTCTCTTTTCCAGCCAGATCAACTACCTCAGGCTCCTTTCCTTTTTCAGCCACGATATTTTTTTCTTGCTTAGCGTCGTGCTTCTTGAACCTCAAGATGCGACCAAACGCGTAAGGTGAAGATTTCTTATCCATTTTAAGTGGATGAAGAAATATTCAAAATAACAAATTGCAAAGCCTGAAATGGCAGCTAGCAAGTGAGGAAAAGAAAGCAGATGGTTAGTAAAGAAGAATTAAAAACAGGAGAAATGGGGGAAAAAAAAAATAGAAAGCAAGGAGCGAAATACAAAAAAAAAAAAAAAAAAAAAAAAAAAAAAAAAAAAAAATTATTAGACGAGTGACGGAAGCCTGAGTTAACTGATGGTGGACAACACTCGATGTTGAGGAGTGTGAGATACAGAAAAGTTGTCGAAATTGGAAAGTGAGAATTAGAGGAGGGTAGAAGCAGGGAAGGGGCGCGGAAGACAACAATAAATAGATAGCCAGGTTGCGCCGCGAGGTGCGCCAAGGCAACTCTAAACACTGCAAAGTGGTAGGTCGTATTTGCAAATCTCGCAAAAAGCAGTCACGACACATCTTAACGTGTAATTCATACAGATCTTATTGTAACTTTTTTATTTTTTTTTTAATTTTTTTTCTGTCGTAGTAAAAGGAAATTTGAAAAATTTTGTTGATTGGCCGCATGAACAGCGGACGAATACTTTCAATTCGTATTCGCTTCCAATAACCTATCTAAATCTGGTGTTTGGGAAATCTTGGCATGCCTCTCGCTAGTTTTTATGTCGATATTATAAAAGTTGACCCACACCTGCAACTCGTTATACCGGAACTCTTTTCTACCAGATTCCTATTTGGCTGCCACAGTATTTCCCATGCAAATACTCGCACTATACCTGATTTAGATGTAAACCAGACAATGATGGACTGGGCTACCGCGAGCCCCGGCCCTCTCAGTAACATCAAATTTGGTATCCAAAGTAAAAACTAATTTCATGTATAGACTTGTAAAAGACTGGCTCATAATATTGCGGAAAGAGCTATACACGCCAGATTTGTTCTGGTCGCAACATATTCCTTGTTCATCGCACCTTGTCTAGCATCAAACACGCCTTTTAGAGTCCAGACCCCATTATCCCAGCTCACCTTCAATTCCTCAGGTTCCGTGACTTCTCCAACCATCAAACTGACAATTTGATCCTGAACAAACCTCGCTGCCCTGCTGAGGTGAAAGCTCGAAGCACCTTCAGTTTCGCCTTTTCCATTAGAACCTGACATTCCAACGTATTGCGTTCGTAATCACAGCTCGAGATACTGTCATAACTTCCTTTCTCCCCCTTTTCTGTAGTAACTTGCAAACTCTGTCTTCAACTACATCTACATATATGTCATATTAGTATTCTATTCAGATTCGCGTTCTTGTTCATTCTGTACATGTAGATAAGTTGTAGATGTACATGCACAAGTACAATACTGTATGGGTTTATGTCTTTGCCTTGACTTACGCGATCCCATGTACGTGTACATAAATGAGTTTTTGTGATACTATTTTGTACACCCTTCTTTATTCTGGTTACACGTAGCTTGCTATATTGGATAAAAATGTTCTGGACATTGACATCCGGTATAGCGAGTTATAAGCTCAGCAGTGGTGCAGCCGCCCTCATGCATGGGTTGGGATAGTGTAGAAACAAGCTTTTTTGTTGCGTGCACCACGGCGCAGTGCACAGGTCAGCTCGCTTAACACACCCTGCTGCAGATCACAAACGCTTAATTCCACACCACAGAGCCTCAAAAAGCTACTACCTTCTTTTCCGACTTGGGTCCGGAAATTCCCAGCAACCTTTGAGAGAGGTTACATGTATAAATATTAAAACAAAATACATTTTTCGTCCATCTTGGCCATTAATTTTTAAAAAAATTCAATCAAAATTCAATGGGTCGCGATCGCGATCGCTTGTGAGCAAAGGCGAGCTGTACGCATTAGTGTACGAGATCTCTAGTGGAGCCAATAGCTCACGTACATCTCGATATTTTCAACACGCACTTGTAAGGAGCAAATTTTTTTTACTTTCCTCTTCATACCTTGAAATTTAATTGTCTCAGGAAAATATGATTTTCGTAGGAAAAGGTGAGCCCCAAACAACTCCAATTTTCTAGCCCAGTTCGATAAACCGAAAAACCAAAAAAAAAAAAAAGAAAAAAAAAAAAAAGACTTTCACCATTAATTGACTCACCAGTTGAAGGCGCAAACTCCACTGTCCCTTTATCAACTCTCCCTCCTCCATCATCCTCCGGCTACGAGTGTTATTTGATTTTCTGCTCCTCGGACCCGCCATCGCTTCGAAAGATATCACACTATGTTAAGTTGTCCATTCCGCTGGATCCTCTGTCACTGAAATTGAGCACCCTGGATCTTTCAACGCTTGATGTTTTGGACCAAGACCAGCTGGAAATGATTCAGGATTTGCTTGCAGAGCGGAATCATCAATCTGGGGAGGACGGGCAGTGGACGGTTGCTGGGTTAACTGTCATGGAGGGAGGGAAAGGATTCAGGCTACTCATTCCACTTTCCCCAGGTAATGTTTCTGCTACATTAGACCCCCAGAATACACTCCTTGCTCGAGATGTTACAACCGAGGAAAATTGAATCCCTAGAGAGAATTTTAAAAACGAGATAGGCGCACAGGAGATCAAGTGTGATGTGATGGACAAAAATTCTACTTCGAGGTTTTATAAAGATGAATTTGAGAATTACCTAGAAAAAGGCTGAACAATAGCGCAAAAGCGCCCGCAATTAATCAATCGAAGCTCCTTTCTTTCCTGCTTTTCCATGTGATTCTAAACAATTTGCACCCCCAGCTCACATGCCAATTCAAGTGTCAGCTCCTCTTCGTCCACATCCATTCCCGATCCACCAATTCCAGAAAATCCCTCGCCATCGTCAACTTTGACTTCCGGAACGCAAAATATACCCACACTTCTAAGCAATATCCCACCAGAACCCGCATCTGGAAGTGCACAGAAATTAGCAACCCCCCCCCCCCTTTAGGATTGCTCCCACCAATTTTCCCCGCCTACCATCTTCAAGGTAGACACAAACATCCCCCCCAACTCAAAAGCCCAACGAAATACATGACCTCGTCATGACCCTCGTCCGCCACCAGGAGTTTGATCTCACCGCCTCCCTTCTCAAACAAGTCCTCGAGGCTCGAAAAAAGGTGCTAGGCTCAGGCCACCCTGGAATACTCCTTGCAATGAAGAATCTTGCGCGTATCTATCTAAAGATCCCCAGTGAGCTGGAGAGAGCAGTATCTTTGTACAAGAGCTTAGTTGCAGAGACAATTAAGCTTTATAGCAAAGTTGATCAGAGGCTTTTAAAACTACAGTATGATCTCGCGGGTGTGTATATTCGCATTGATAAACTGGACGACGCGGAAGAACTTTTAAAATGGCTACTTGATGGGGGAAGGGTGAAAGTGAGGAGCGAGCTTGGGGGATTTGTGAAGCCAATGGGGTGTTTAGTTAATGCCTATATTCTTAAAGAACAACTTTCAGAGGCCCTGGTACTCGTCTTTTACCTCTTGCAAGATCGGAAGGCCATACTCGGAAGTGAACACACAAATATCCTGCAGATGAGTGACATTCTTGCGTCTGAAGGCTATCAAAATTGGAGGGTTGAAGACACGATAATTTTGTACAAACTTGTGCTTGATGATCGTAATAAGGTGTTGGGAGGAACATATGAGGATACCATGGAAGTAGCGGAGAAATTATCGGGTGTGTATGTGGGAAGTGGACGACTGCAGGAAGCGGAGTTGTTGTTGAGTTTAGAGTCTTAGAAGAGGATGGAGACGCTGGAGAAAGATCACATGAGGACTGCGAAGCTGATAAAAATGGCCAGGCAGTTGAGGGGTGTTATTTTGAGACTTAATGCAGTGGAGACTAGACTTAATGCAGTGGAGACTGGGGGGAGAAATGATTTTAATTTTTGAGGAATATACGCACCCTGGATAATTTCTTTGGATGCCAGGAAGTGTATTGATTTCTTTTCTTTTTCCCTTCCTTTCATTTTCCTTTGCATGTGGATGCAAGGGTCTGGAAATTTTGTGCTACCTAGATTGCGAATGTGCAATGACCTGGTTAAAACTTTCGCGCTTGTTAATTTGACATACCGAAGCATGCTGGGATGTGAACTTTTGCGTATAAGTAAGTGAAATAAGTGAACTATATATTTGTTCAAAACCAATGCTGAGTTGTTTTCGAGCTTTGGAATGTGGGGTCCTCTCAAGCCTCTGAACGGAACCAAGTTCAGTGGCTTGGCGCTGTTGAAGAATAGAACTTCAAACCTAAGTCACGCTTAAATTTTCTCTTAACCAATGTCAAATGGCTCTCTCACTTGAGAATTAAGTGAAACTTTGGTGGTTAAGAACAGACAAGTTTTTTCTCCCTAATCCCTCCATTTACTTACTCTATATCATTTAAAATTAATTAACATTGTCCTTTTTTCTTAGGGTAAAACGAAGAGATGTTTGTATATGTGCGGCACCCTCCGATAAGTAAGCATACGGTTTCCTTGGCGTTCTTGGCTGTTGAAACCTGGTACCCATCTAAATTCATTGCTGCAATTCTCGCTTCACTCAACATCACAATCCACAAAGTGTACCAGGTGTTTGTCCAGACACCAATTTAGCCTATTTTAGGTCAGAGGACTTGTATGAAAGTTTTCTGTAGAAAACAACACACCTTTTATTCCAGAGTAGACAAATACAAGGAAATGCTATTATTGTTACCTACCATGATCCTTTTCCGCACATCAAAATATTATTGGGGGGTTATAGAGAAAATATATAATTATCTATGTATTGCTAAAAAAAAAATATTTCTCATAGTTAAATGATAGTGTGCTGTATTTTGAGTCCACAAACCTCCATATAAATATATAATATATATAGGGGTTATATATTTCATCTACTATATTTCTGTGATAGGAGGCCTGAAACCCATCTGGCATGAACTTTAACAACTTTCCAAAGTAAGGAAAATAAATTATAGTAAGTGATTAGTCCACAGCATAATGTTTTTATATGATATGCTCAAGTACTCGGAATTTTATATACATAATTAATCCTTTGTTTCACAGCGTGTTATGAAGTTAAAATAAAAATAATTTAGGAAATATTTAGTCCAATGAATTGAGATAACCATATATATTTTCTATAACTTTCTAATAATATTTGGATGTGTGGAAAAGGATCATGTAGTTAACAATAATAGCATTTTCTTGTATTTGTTTACTCTGAAATAAAAGGTGTATTTTTCCCCACAGAGAACTTTCATACAAGTCCTCTGACCTAAAATAGGTTAAATTGGTGTCTGGACAAACACCTAGCATATTTTGTGGATTGTGATGTTGAGCGAAGCGAGAATTACAGCTATAAATTTTGCTGGGTACCAGGTTGCAACAGCCAAGAATACCATATGCTTACTTATTAGAGGGTGTTGTACATATTAATTCTAAAAATTATTGCTTCGCGAAGACTTCTCCGTGCCTCTGGAAAAAGCTTCCTAGCGGAATTCCTCGTCGCTCAACTAGGGGATGAGTGTATGGTAATGTTGTGGACTACCAATCCCACAGGTAAGCTGCGGAATTCTCAATTTTATTTTCATTTTTTGGGACTACACATGGAGAAAATCTCATTGTTCCTAGGCACCTTTATGTCTGTGGAATTCCGCAAAATCAAAACCAGATAACCATACCTTATTAGCAACAAACCTTAAGGGTAGTAAAGAAATAGTCCCGCTCACATAAGTAACTGAGGCTGAAAAAAAATCTTTGCAACACCCTCGTCGCTTTCCATCATTTTCAATGCAGCCTTTGCTACTCGTCTATTTGAACCCTAACCCTAATAAGCAAACAAAAAAAAGAAAGAAAAAAATGAGAAAAACTCCTACTGACAGCGCTATACATGCATCTTCCTTTTACCCTCGATTGCCTCATCCTTATTTGTCCAGTTGACTCTGCATTTCTGTCTCTGCACCGCGTTTCTCCGCCCCAGACTCATACGGACCTCTTTCATTATTCCCGCCCCCCATTCCCCCCCGGTAGCACCTGGCCGGTCCAAATGCCGACATCCTCATTTGCCACAACAGAGTTCAGATACCGGCCAAGGAACACGGGCTTCGAGGATGGTACTGAAACATGTGTTACTCTGTAAGTTTACTGTCGACTCTTCAGCACCCAAACAAGTGACATATTTTGTGAAGAATAAGATATTTATAGCTGTCTTGTTAAGCGTGTGTCATATACGTTTAGCTCTAATATTTTCTAGAGAACCAGCAAACGGGAAGAGGATAAAAAGGAGGAATGTTTCGTGGGTAACTGACCAAATACCATCAGCACTACAGCGGGGTGGGGGGCAGGGCACTCGATACAGTGGGAAAGAGCAGAGTATAAGGCTATGGAAATGTAGGAATATATGTACTCGAAGACAACGGTCAGTCACATATCATCACTCGGATATTCGCGTCACCGCTAAGCAAGAAAAAGTAGTGATTTTTGGCGGCTAGGCTTTCAGCCAATCGGATAATGCGGAGTGGCACGAGCCGGAGCACCCTCTTTAACTTGCTTTGCTGTCTGCCCAAACACGTCGATTGCGGACTTAAAATTTCCAGCTCACGTATCACGCCTTCCGCTTCATTGCGCAACCAACAATTTTCCCGTTTGCTAAATATTCCAGCACTTCACATGTGAGCCAGAATTTAGGATCAATCCACAGCAATATGGATACTTCCAACAAAGGTACCGATTTTGGACCCCCTAAATTGCATCTATCCTCCCGCTCCTCCCCGAATGCTAAAGAGAACTTAAGCTGAACTCTTCTCCCAAATGTACAGCTCCCCCCAGAACCACTCAGAACACAACCCTATCCCCCGTGAAACTTCCGCCTCCATCTCCTACAGGCTGCGAATATCATCTGATACGCCGTTCTAACCCGGATTTCTCCTGCTATTCGCAGCGTGTACTCCCGCTAGACCCTCGCTCCTGCCTACAAATGTCCTTGGAAGCTCGTGATCTCTGTACACTGGACGAATATCAATTTACGGCAATTGAAGATCTCTTATGCGAAAGAAACTTCAGTGTGGCGGAGGATGGCCGATGGGGGTTGGCAGCATTGCATGTTTTCCCTAAACCAACCGCGACGTTAGGGGTAGTCATCCGATTTTATCAGTACGGAGCACCGCTCGGCGCGCTCGAGGTCGGGCTTACAAGAAAATCGCCCGCATTCGAAGAAGATATAGGAGAAGGGGAGGTAGTTGAGTCTGAACGGGAACTTTTCGGCGATGGAGCTAGATTTGAACATACCACTGGCATGGCAAGTATCGATGTTTCACTGAAAGATGAGGTTTCTTTGAATGGTACACCTGAGGAAACCGTTGGTATAGCCGCCACCAGTACCGAGCCGCAAACGGACCAAACTGCAACGGAACAACATCAAGAATCCGAAGAAGAAATTCCGGCACCTTCGCCTCATTTAGAGGCCACCGGCATGCATGTAGACACATCTACGACATCTCCCCCTCCACCTATCTCGGGACAAAGCTCAAATACAACAGCCTCTGCTGCTCAAGTAGTTCCAGATCCGCCATCAAACCGCGATCCACCCCCAACTCCAAATCCACCTCCAGCTCCACATTCATCTCCAACCCCAAATCCACCCCCAGCTCCAGATTCACCCCCAGCTCCAGATTCACCCCCAGCTCGAGCGCCACCCTCGCAGGTTCGCACCGACTTGGAAATTACCTGGCTACCACATGGCAATTACCAGGAGCAACACAAGGATACTCTGCTCGCAGAACTCGACGAAATACTTGGCACAATATCATCTCCCAATACGAGCGGCACCAGCACGAGCATACCACCGCCAACGACAGCTATCAGCAGCACAAACATTCCACCTCGAACGACAGCCAGCAGTAGTACGGACCCTGAACAAGAGCCCCAAAGAGAAATGAGCATGAAGCTCAACAGTGATGAATACCTAGATATGAAAGACCTCGCTGTCAAATGCATGTCCGACGAAAAGTGGCCAGAGGCAGCGCGGTACTTAAACCAACTCTTAGACGTCGAAAGTATGGCTCCAAACACCCCCGAAGAACGCAAATTCAGAACAATGCACAATCTCGGACTCGCGTATCACAAACTCCGAGAATATGACGAAGCAATAGAGCTGTACATCCCGTGTTTGGAGGGTCGAATACGACTTCTGGGGGAATTTCATAAGGATTCCCTGGAAACAATGCATAATCTTGCACTGGCTTATGATTTCAATGGGAAAGGTGACGAGCTGGCCAAACCGCTTTTTGTGCGCTGTTTGGAAGGACGTAAAAGGGTTCTTCATGAAAATCATGTTGATACCCTTAATACAATGTATAATGTTGCGCTTCATACTGAAAAGCATTCAGAGGCCTTGGAGCTGTGGAAGCTTTGCCTTGAAGGGCGGAAAAAAGTGCTAGGTGAATCACATCCTGACACTTTGGCTACTGCCGAGTATTTGTCATATACCCAAGATTACGTTGAGCGGTTGCGTCGATGGGGGATACGGCCTTGAGCATTGAGGGAGATTTGTAGGAACGAGCTTAGTTCGGCGGTAGTAATTTATGTTTATGTTAGATTTTTGAGCATCTTTGTATCGGAAAGACGTTGTGGATTGTATCGGGGTAAATAAACGCATGGGTTCAAGTTCATAGCCAAAAATACTTAATTACATTTTTTCAGTTCTTAGATTGGTCGTATTTGCTATGAAATTTCATTTATGTTTGAAGCTTCTTTATACAGTCCTATACTCTTATAACCGGACGCATACAGATAGGCCCGTTAGGTTAGCGAATTCTCCCACTCTGGCGCCCTCCCCGCCACCCCCTGCATCGGCATTTGGCACGCGAATACATTGCCGAAGTACTTAATTTAATGCTACTTTGACTGAAATCACATCCTTCCATTGATTACAAATAACCTGAAACTTTATGCAGAACCAGATATTTTATCGGGACAATTCACAACTTAAAACTTTGAGCGCCAAGTGACAGTTTGTGAATTCGGATATCTCTGGGTCGGTGAGGTGAACTTATGTAGAAGTTATTTTTAAGCAAATATATCTAGCGCTACCCCAGTTTGCTGCTATTTTCCATGATTCTCGTCCTCAAAACTTCATCTTACTACCTATTTCTGGTTCGTATAATTTTGGGCTCATGCTTGGCATAAGGAAACTCATTTTTCACTTTGGATCATTTTGAATTTGTGAAAAAAAAAATTGTGTATTTAAACAGTAGTCACTGCCATCAATTGGGTTCTGAGCAAAATCTCCCTCCTCCTTGCTCTTTTCACTCTTTGCGTATTGTGTGATATGGTAATAAATTATAAATTCTTAAGCTATATATTTTCAATCTTGCAGATTGTCACACCAGTTGCGGGCAGCCTCAAGCTCACCACACAGACGCTACAGTATAACCTTATGGAAAAGTGGAATTCATGGAGAAAACAGTATAGCATTGGAATGCATGTCTCGGGTAGGTCCCATGAAAATATTACAAATACCTTTGCCTTCATAGATTTCGAATGGGAAATCGATAATATTCTTGGGATATTCTAGTCCATTAATATCTCACCCTGCAACGTGCTAGAGCATTTGCACTGGCGAACTTCAGGATTTGCAGGAAGATGACTAGGAGCTGTTCGGTATGGAACATGACAGCATTGCTATTTCAATCACACTGGAACATAAATATTTTTCTAGGAAAATAATAATTTTACCTCGAAGATTTTTCATCTATTTTCAGATAGGTATGTTTTCGGGAAAATATTTCTGGAAAAGTCGCTACTATATCATGTACCGGTGAGATGTTCGAGAAGGCATTCAAAAAATTTCTAGAATTCACAGATAAGATATACTTTTTCATTGACTAAGAACTAAGTCATGTACCTAACAACTAGCGAAATGAACCACCAGCGAGCAAATGTGAACAT